>WAAD01031849.1:46291-64057 GCA_013389945.1 Fregata magnificens
GAGCCCTGGGGAACAGCGCTCGTGACCGGCCGCCAACTGGATTGAACTCCATTCACTACCACTCTCTGGGCTTGGCCATCCAGCCAGTTTTTTACCCAGCAAAGTGTATGCCCATCCAAGCCGTGAGCTGCCAACTTCTCCAGGAGAATGCCGTGGGAGACCGTATCAAAGGCCTTACTAAAGTCCAGGCAGACAACATCCACAGCCTTGCCCTCATCTACTAGGCAGGTCACCTGGTCATAGAAGGAGATCAGGTTGGTCAGGCAGGACCTGCCTTTCATGAAGCCATGCTGGCTGGGCCTGATCCCCAGGTTGTCCTGCACCTGCCCGGTGAGCGCACTCAAGATGAGCCGCTCCATGATCTTCCCTGGCACCGAGGTCAGGCTGACTGGCCTGTAGTTCCCCGGCTCCTCCTTCCGGCCCTTCTTGTAGATGGGCATCACATTTGCTAACTTCCAGTCATCTGGGACCTCCCCCTTTTGTCATCTTTCTACAGATGATCACATTGCTTACAGGTTTGTAAAAGTATTAGGATATTTATGCAAATAAGCACATATTCAGGGATGTTTACTTAACCTTGCATCCATAAACAAGCTTAGTATGTCATGCCACAAGAAGTTGTGAAAGAATAAACCTATGCAAAGTTTTATGGGGAAAAAAAAAAAAGGAAAAATAACCTCAGCCATGTTAAAATGACATAACATTATGCCAGCTCAAATTCTGGATTCCAAAGAGCAATATTGTAATGAGGAAAGAACATCTAATTTATTGAGATGTTGTGACCTACGTATTTACTTTAAATTTTAGAATCATTCATAACAAAAATACAATGTGAAACTCCACCTATGATACGTTTTCTGCTTGGAAGAAATAAAATGGCACTGTCATTCTAGGTCTGGAACAAAGGAAGGAAAGTATATAAAATTGAGATTTTACTTGAAAAAAAGGACCAAGTCTGGCCTACAACTCTCAGTATTTTGAAGTGATACCTTGTAGGAATTCCTAAATAAAATTACCAAGGAGAATAAGAGTAGTCCTTTTTTTCCTAAAATAATCAAGTTAACTACAGAATTGACTGGGGTTTTTTATTTTGTAGCTTTTTCTGTTTCTTACAATTTTTGCTAAAAATTGCTTATAAAATGCGTAGTCTTACCATTAACATGCTCATAGAAACATCCAGTACTAAAACAACTGCTCTGTCTTGGGTCTGCAGTAACCTGAAGGTAGTCTCAGAGGGTGGTGCAGAAGCATTTACAACAGCCGAGTTGCGAAAGTCATCAGATTCCATAATTACTTCCCATGTGCTTTTGTGGTTGCATATCTTATTCTGCATATTTGGAGCCTCACTGTTGTGAGTGGTTTTATCACAAAATTCAACCTAAAAAATCAGATTGAAGCTGATAATAATTCTGAACCCAACAGTAAGAATATAGAAAATATCTTAGAAAAATATGAAGTTTGTGGTGGCGGACAGGACAAATGGAGGTATTCTTCTACAGTGAATGTCCTCTGTGCCATGGTGCCTGGCCAGCCAGGATCTTAGAAGAGGCAAGCAAAGAAAGTGCTCCCAAAGAACTTATCTCAGATTTTACATAAGCACAAGCGTGTTGTGATAGGCAGAAACAAAGCTTTCAGTCTATGAGTACTGTTCATGGAGGTCCTACTAGATTTAAGCCTGCTAACATAGATACTGTAGCTGAACAGCATGGAGGTCAGCATAAGTTAGCAGCCTGAATATTTAACCAACTTCTTGGGTTAAGCTGATGGTCTTGGACCAGTTCCTAGAAGTTTTCTTGAGTGGAATAAGGAAACATGCAAAAGATACAAAGTCAAGACTTTGAGAGAAGCAGCAAATAATCTTTTAGATGTCCCAGGATGTCCACGGCATACTGCTCAGGGAAGACCATGAACCATTGTTGTGGGTTAACCCCGGTGGGCAGATAAGCACCACACTTTCTCCTCCTCCCCAGTAGGATGGGGGAAGAGGAAAGGAGGAATAAAAGAAAAAAAAACTTTAGGGTCAAGATAAAACAAAACAAAGCAAAAAAATAGTTAATAAGTGAAGGATAAGTGAAAGAAGAGAGAAGAAACAAAACGAGTGATGCAAAGGCAATCACTCACCACCTCCCATGGGTAGACAGATGCCCAGCCAGTTCCCGAGCATAAGATGGCTAACCTTCCTAAAACCCCCTCTTTTCCCTTTTACTGCTGAGCATGATGTTATATGGTATAGAATATCTCTTACATTAGTTCGGATCATCTGCTTGGTTGTGTCCCTTTCCGGCGTACTGTGCACTCCCCAGTCTATTCAAGAGGGGGCGCAGAGTGAGAAACAGAGAAGGCCTTGATGCTGTTCAGCTAAAGCTAGAACATTAGTGTGTCAGTGGTACTGTTTTGGTCAAAAATCTAAAACACAGCACCATATGATCTGCTATGAAGAAAACTAACTCTATCCTAGCCAGGCCCAGTACATCCATAAAGTTCTTGGAAAGAGCTTGCCCAAAGAAATAAGATCAATAGCTGGAGGAATTGTGATCCTGTACCATAGAGACCTAGCCTGCAAGGAGACTGTCCATCCTGCTAACCCCTGTCCCAGCATCCTCTCCCAGACACTGGAACAGTACAGAGCTGGCATGAGGAGGCCTGCCTGCTTGTCCTGGCTGCTTTCAAGAAAGGTGGGCTGCTGCTTCTGTGTTAGATAGATAGATAGACAGACCAGATTGCTCTGCAACAGAGTGTAATAGAGCTAACCAGGTAACACAGATTAGGTGCCAGTTTACATAAGGCGCGATCAAAATCTGCAGTTGTCTTATGGACAAGTCATTTGGCAAGAACGCTTCCTTTTTATGCCTGTTGACCTGATTCTCCAAACACAGAGCAAGAAGGATGCTGAGACTGCAGCACATCTCACCTTTATTGACAGGAAACAGCTGTCAAATCATTTCCAGTAGCTCCTTTGTCTTCCATTTTGAACAGATTTTAATAGAACTGATACTCTCTGATTCTATGATAGCATCATGCATATTCTTTGAAATAGAAATTAATTAAAGAAACACCTGACTGATCATTCTCCCCAGCAGAAATAACTGGCTAGACCCCGAATGTTACTAAACTCTCAGTCCAGAAAGGTATAGTAATACTTACAGATGGCATGTATGACAAATACATAACAGAATATGAGATACTTTGTTGTATATCTGGAATAAATATACATCCTTTTTCATATAGCTGACCATCATATCTACAGCCTCTTGCCTCACACTTGTCTCCACTGCAGTCTTGGAAAAGAGGTATACCAGTCAAACCAGCTGGACAGCTAAGGGAAGAAAAGATAGGCAGGGCTGGTTAAGAACCCAGTCTGTAGCTGGTTATTTATTTGAACTTTGGCTGCCCAAAGCCAAGTTGCTGTTGACACAGCACTGTACTAGACACTGCACAAGTACATAGGCAGGCGCTCTCTATGCCTGGCAGGGTCCTCAAACTAATGTAGAAATAGTTAGAATCATAAAACACTTGTGGTCTTTTGTGATCTTCCTTGTGATAATTACAGGCTATGCAGGAAAGACATCCTGCTAGTAGTTGCAATACAAAAGACTGTATTGGTATGCTTGAGCTAGGAAAAAAGGCAAGCCTGAACTAATTCTCTACATCCATTCAGTTATTGTCCCTCTTCGTAGAAACTGTTTAAAATCACAGTGGTTTCAGTAGGCAATTTCAGTGTTGCTGATAACTGCTATTTAATAAAATTATGTTAAATAAGTACGAAACAAATGGTGGCTGAAGTCTGCAGCTGCACACAGAGCAAAAGATTATCCAGCCTGATCTCCTGAACCTCTTACAAAACAGCACCAAAGGCAGCTGTGGTTTTCTGGGCTGCAGAGCAGGCAATAGATGTTGCTGACTAGGCATCTTTTAATCGTGTGAACAGGTCACGGACACTCTACAAACTACAAACTCAGCACAGACGATGAGAATATTGAAAATGTTATTGAAGTGTTTAAACCTGTGTCATGTAAAAGCAGAAATATGAAAAAATAATACCTTGTTGCTTCAACACTTGCTTCTTCAAAATTTCTAGACACATAAAACTGCATGTCGCTATTATATTCATCAAACACCCCCCACCAATAGTGAGCCCATTCGTGGACAAAAACTCGACCTGTTGAAAAAGAGTAGCACATGCACGTTCTAAATACAACTGTTTAAAAGCTACTCAGTGTTTTACTTAGGCATTTTAACAATTTAAACTAATTCTTATCTGAGGTAATACAGGAAGATTGTGAAATATTTAGGCAATTGGGATAATAATTTTTCTTTGAGGCAAAACTAGGAAGGCATCAGTTTAGCAAACAGGACTAGAATTTTTATTCGGCTTTGACTCTCAGAAATGCAGGAACTGTTCTAGAGGCTTTCTTCCAAGTTGGCACAGATCTCCTGAGGAAATTTAGGTTTTGTGAGGTTTCTGTCCCACAGAGCAGAAAACCTTACATTTTTTGACACAGTGTAGTACAAAATCAGATACACAAACACTGGATAGTTTATTTGGTAAGTTGTCATAAAAGGAAGGCTACTGCTAATGGCAGTAGTTAAGTGTAGAGGAATAACCATTTAAGGTTTTCAAAGGGATGAACAACTTCTGGATCCAGTGTTTGAATATTTAACTTCAGACATTTCACAGGCATTTACTACTTCTGAAAAATGTGTCTCAAAGCTTTTTTCATTTTGGCGAGCAAATTAAAGTACCCAAATTCATTAATCACTTTGAAAAATCTTGGCCATTTTGTACAAACAATAAAACAGGCAATTAAATTAAATATCAGTATTACCTTTTCCTCCATAAACATTAGTCAAATTGTCATTTAACAGGAAATTAGGTGTGAAATGGATGTACCGTCCTTTCTCCTTACATCCTCCATACCGTAAGGTGTAAGGATCATCTACATGTTTCATGTAAGGGTCTGCTATGATGACATCTGCCTGAAAAAGTGAGACCAAAGTTATACATAACATGGGTGTAGAGAAGAGTTAAGTGATTCTTGTTGAAGAAATTCAGTCCTGCAATTTTTTTTATCCTACGAACACTCTCTATACTTTTGAGTAAGAATTTCCAGGATTAGTCCTAGATTTTGCTGTGATTCATAATGTTGCTGTATCAGTCTAGCTCTTCCTTGTTGTTCTAATCATAAAGAGTTCTCTAAAACATACCTTATTATATGATTCTGTTTTTAATTTGGAATAGTTGGTGGTTTTCTTCCACGTTTTAGGAATTATAATTTTTACAGACTTGAAGAAAAATCGATGTTTTGTCATTTCAAACAAATAATTAGAAGCATTTTTAATCATGTTCTAGGGAATGAAAGAAAATAAAATATTAATAACAATGTTAGTATTAAAAATTTGACTGTATGTGCAATGAATAATTTAGCCTTATCAAGAAACAGCAGTACAATAAAGTAGAACTAAGTACATAACACAAAACTAAGAAAGAATTACAATCTTTTTTAAGAAAAGAATAAACAAAGAAGTCAAGGACTAAGCTGTAATTCTTGGAATCTCTCACCATTTCTATAATCATGCTCTTCACCAGAGATTGTGATAAAGTTCACACTCTAGCCTGCATATGAGATCAAAACTACTAAATACAAGGATTTCACCCTTAAATTAATACTGGCCTGACAGCAAGTGTGGGCAAGATTCAACATCACACCTGCTTTTCATTTATCTAATGCCATCATTTTTCTGTCAAATTCGCTGTTTTGCCTTTCTTCTTATTTGTTTTATGGCTACTATATGCGGCCATTACTTTCCTTTCCTCTTGCTCTTTTACCACCTTTCTTGGAGTAGAGGCATCAGAAAAAGCATTCCCTTTGTTTATTTTTCTCTCCACTAACAACTAAGTGTTTAGTGGAAAAAAAACCAAACAGGAAGGAGGGAACTAAAATCTGGTTTTTCATAAACTAAGAAACAAGCTGTGACAGAGGCTTTGGAATCAAGTATCTTTGTTACGTGTACGTAAAATTCAGCTAAAGGACATTTCTTGAAGAGATTCAGTTTGGCAGGACTGAGAGTGAGTGCTAACCCATGAGAAGTTGAGTAGTCATGGTACGTTGTGATGCCAACCCTTGCCTGCTCTCCAGATAGAGCAGAGCAGTTCTAACTAGTTCAAGGGAACTGAAGGAATGGTGTAAGAGCAAGTTCTTATAAGGTCAGCTATAATGTGAATTTAATATGTGATAGGTATCTCACAGTAACAGTAACTGTCACTTACACACATCTACCCTAGAAAACACTTAGTGGTTTGTCCCTCAATGAAAATGGTGTGATCTAAACTCTATTGTTAAAAAAGGGGACGGTCGGTGACTGATGGTAAAAAGTAAACCAGCACTTTTACTTCCTGTAAACCTCTTCTCACAAGATGAAAGAAATCTGGAAATGTTAAAAATTTTAAGGCTGACCAAGGATGGTATCCTTCGTACTTGATCTTAGAGATGGCATGGGGCTGAGATAATCCCACATCAGGGTCTAGTAGGCATTAGACATACTGCAGAACCTGGGCATTTGTCAGAAGTGTTCTGTTCAGCAGGTTTTCTCTAAAATGATTTGACTTTGTAGGAAACAATTTCTTTGCTTTGAGACCTGGCCAGCATCCTATTCTAGGGGAATTTATCCACTGAGGCATCTACATGGATTGCAATAGAAGTTAAGCCCAGAAATACCACTAAACCTAACCTTTTTTTTTCCTTTACAATTTTTAAAGGAACATTATCAGACATACTAGCTAATGACAAACAGTAGTATAATCAATGGTTATTGAACAACTATTCGTAGGAAATTCTTTCAGGTAAACATAATTTGAAAAGCTACTTAAAGGAATTTCACTCTGCCTCCCAACAGAGATATTACAGCATTGTCTGAGGGAATCAGTGCTCTTAGTAGTGACAACAGATGGCAAAACAAATTAGAAATTACTAGTTTAGTAACTATGGGATTAATCCATGATTAATTCAAAACAACAAGAAAAAAACCTGTTGACAAGAATGGGAGCTGGACCTGATTCATGCTACTTCCCAAGCAGAAAAGTCAAGTCACAACTGCTGAGAAACAATGCATGTAAATGCAAGTAAATGCAAATGTTCTTACCATCGTGTTCAGGATGATGTTGGCATTTTCTGGCACCTGGGGATTAATTGCAACAACCAAATCCTCATAGCCATTCTTATTTAGCCATACCATAGAACCTTTTGCCACATGCAAGAGCTGAAAAGACAGCAAAAATATCAAATTCCTGAACACTCCCATTACTTGTTCCTGTCTGCGAGGTTCTTGGTTAGAAAAGCGATGGCTTATCAGTCTTATTTATATGACCGCCTGTAGGGTGCGAGAAGACTTCGTTACGGTAACTCAGGATAGTTCACCTCCCCCATCCGAGTATGTAGAGTCCCCCACACATCTTATCTTCTTGTTAGAGCAACCTGGGATAGTTTGCTTCTTCCCATCCGAGTATATAGAGTCCCAAGAGCGTCTTATCTCGTTGTCACAGTAACCTGCGGTCATTCACTTCCCCCGTATTGCATGACTGCCAACGTGACGGCCAGCTGTGGATCTCGGCATTCGGACAACAGGACCCGCATTACATCAGCGAGTTTGCTAATGAGCCAAACAGGACATTGCATATGTATGATATGTTAATCAGCACAAGTTTTATGGTCCACCCCTGCAGTGCTTTCCCTCGAGCTTCACTCCCAAGCAGGGCTCTGCTGCGTCGGGTCCCCATTTTGATTAGTGTCAGTGTCCTGGTGCTCCCACCGCGGTAATGCCACACTTTCCATAAAGCCAAAGCTTTCACTCGCTGAGTGTTTTGCCTCGTCCCTGAGGGATTCACACCTGCTTTTCGCTCCTAACACTGCCTTTGTGTCAAAAAGAGGTGTAACAGTTTGCAACAAGACACTGATGTTCTGTGCAAGTACAGTTATGTCAGATATGTTGCCTGCATTTAGTTATATGAGAATTTTAGGAGGAAATGCTTGATATTTTATTGTGAACTAAAAAACCCCTTTCATTTCCTTATGACTCTTCAGGTGATCTATGCTCTGTTATTCATTTCAGAAGAGATAAATAACTGCAAAAACACAATTGGAATTTCCTGGAAAAAAATCTGAACAATGCAATAATTATGTAATATGGACTTGAAACAATAGAAAAAGTAAGATTAGATCAGTGAGACAACAGTCTAGAGTACAGTAGTGTATCAAAAAAAGAACTCCTGATGGTCACGGTATGAAATCACATCATCCCACTTTTTCTGAAATATTGGACAGAAAAATTAGCTAAATTCTTTGGGGGGGTGTCATAGCAATATGAAATAATGATTGTTTTCAGTTTATCTTTAGCAGTCACTAAAGCCTTGGAAACAGTAACAACCAATTCCTTTTTAAACACCTCCACACTACTGGTTAGCGAAACTTTTTAACTTACCTTTGGAGCCAGCGTGCTCAGGTGATAGAGGGGAATTATTCACAAAAGCAGTGTTACAAAAGTTGCCTCTTAGTTCCAGGAGTCTCACTTGTTCTGATTTCGTAACTTGCAGATGAAAACACAAATATTAGAAGATATTGTCACGTGTGTTAGCTATTATTCAAACTTTTGATCTCTTTCAAAAGAATTTCTTTTCAAAATACTTTCAAAATACTACTTACTTAGTATCAGTTTCATTAGTTAGTTCAGCTACTGGGAAGAATAAATGCAGCATGGTGGGTAGATCTGCAAAAAACTTATTACCTAAACTGAGTGCTTGAATGATTACATTTCTCACAGCACAGCACTGAAATGAATAGATGATGGCAGTCATCGTGAACCCACACTGAAGTTTCTCAGTATTTCTGACTTCACTGAATTTGACCTTGCACTAAGTGAAGTAAAATTCCTATTTCTTGTCCAAATTTGGTGTTTCTTTCCACTCTTTCTTTACATCCACAGAGTATATGGCTCTCTTCCATGAGCAGCAAAATACTACAACATAGTGAAAGTGAGCCTTCCATCAAAATTCCAAGAAGCTCTTTCTAAAAACATATTGGCTAATTCCATTTAAAATCTTTGCAAGAGCAGAGCAAGAATAAAGCCCTGCAACCACTGCACAAAATTCCCACTGGTGTCAGTGAGACTAAACTCCATTACGGATCTTGTGTTGTGTGATGTATATCACACTGAATTACTAGAATAGTGCATTTAAGCCATTTACAGTTAACAAAAATTTGATTAATGATGAAGAATGAGAAATGTTGAGTCTTCAGTTTCTGCTACAAAGTACAGACAAAAACTGAGCTGGTGCTTGCACAGGTGCTTCCAGATGCAACAAAATACTGTAGATAAAGGTTGGGAGCTCACTTAAAATGCCCACAGAAAATGTATTAATTTTGCAATTTCACCTTGGGCAGGAGGCAGGAGAGCAAGCCAAAAACATACCTTGGTCTTCACCAAAATCATTTCCTGGGGCAGTCCATGATAAAATGACCGTATCATCTTCTATTCTGGCATCAAGATGAATAATTTTACATGGTGGAAATGCATCAGCATCAGGTCCCATTGGAAATGCAGACACTATGAAGGAGCCTTCTGCAGCTGTGCTGTGGAAACCTCCTCTTCTGATCTGAATGTCATTTTTAATAGCTGAGAGTCTTGATGGGTTTTACCTCAAGCTTTAAAAAATGCTGATTAATCTTAACTATATGCATATTCTTGTAGTGTGCAGGTGACCTGAACTTCACCTCATTTATATGGTTTTAAATCTCAAAAATCCATTAACCTCAATGAAGTACAATAATTTCTAGTGCAACAGCTATTTCTTTCCAGTTTTAAGAGTGCTAATTGCTAAGAAAGCTAATATGAAATTGAAGTAACTGTTACTTGTTATAAAATAATTACAGGAGAGTTTAATTTACTAAAATTTCAACAGTTCTTAATTTAAGATGACTGATTATAGTAGTCTAGCTAAAAAACCTGCAGTTATTCTTTTCACATGCAAAACACAAATCCTGTCTATCTGTAGTACACAGATACTACTCTATTATAGCTGTTTACAGTCTACTTCAAATATTCTTCTGGGGAACACAGGCTTTTCTTGTGCTAAAGGGAAACAACCACACACAGTGTTTGAAAAGTGTTCAAAACTAAATACCTCTTAGCTGGGCTGTCATTGCTCCAGTGCCTACTCTTAGTATTTGTGAAGGGACTCGATATACACAAGTGCTGGAATAAATAGCTGTATAATTTTCTCTGCCTTACTTTGCTGTACTGTTTTCTACATGACCTGGTATAGAGATGGTATGACTCCATGGCGTTGCAGTTTGTGGCACGATAGTTCTGTTAGCTTGGATGTAAACTTTCAGGCTGTATCTGCCTTCTCAGGGAAAGTAAACAAGCACTTGGAATAGATCCCATCATTCTTAACGATGTCAGAACCTAGCTATAAAAATGACATAAATTAACATCAAACAAAAATGGTTGTATTTATTTATGCTTTCTAGATTCATTTATCTAGAATATAACAGGAAAATTCTTCTCTGATATGCAATCTGTGCAGCTCCTTCGGTTTTGATGGTATGTTAAAACTGTTCAAGAAGACTGCAGTCTGAAGTTAAGATGCCTTTTTGTACTGGGTTTTAACTCAAGAAAATGCTAATTTCTTAGCAAAATCACCTATTATTTAATTATAAAGCTAAAGACTAGATTATTTTCAAAATCTGTACAGTTTTTAATTATTTCCTCTGTGTGCTTCTGTGGTCACACATTCGATTCTGCAGATTGGGTGCTTCTCTGTTCTGGTTATGCTCGTTACAGAATTCAGCCACCTACAATAATAAACAAATAGACAAAAAGAAATCTTCACTGCTGATTTATATAGTTGAGACATCAGTTGATGGTAAACTTCATTTTGCATTAACAACAGTGTGCGTTACAGCTGATTTACATAAAAGTTGAAATAAATGTTACATTTCAAAAAGGATATAGCAAATTTTATAACAGTATGTTTCATTGAAAGAAATCTGTTCTTATGTGTTTGTACTTACAGATTATAAACTTTGCATATACATTATTGACAATTCTGCAGTTTGATTTCTTTCAGGAATAAATGCACATCCTTTCTTTAAAAGCCATGTTAGCTTATTAACGACACAATTACCTTCAGTGCAGGAATTTTTTTTCACAGATATAGGTGTCTGTAAGATCAGGGGAACACCTAAGGATAAAACAGAATACATTTCCACTTAAAAACCCTATCTGAATATAGCACTGACATTAATGGTGCCTGGAGTGTAGTCTGCTCTCTGCCCATGTAAAACAGTTGTCCTTGTAGAAAGATATGAATATACATTGCAAAGTGACACCAAGAATAATCATTGATTTGTTTGCTTCTCCATCACTTCAGTCTATTGCCTGAGTAAAAATATTACAGTTACGGATTTAAAGTTTACAGTTGCAGAAGTAGTCTTATTAATTCAGTAGTTACCACGTCCAAATATTGCTGTGCCGTGGAAAATGCCTGTTTAATGGCTTCCTGATTATGTACTGGCACTTGGTCAGTGAGTTGCAGGTCAAATATGCTGTAATAAAACTTTGTTTCTCGAGGTCCATTGGCCGTATGGACAGAGAGGAAAACCAGATAGTGAGCCAGGCACTCCTGCAGCGGTGAGAGCATGGGGTGAAGTTGTGCAGAGGTAGCAAAGATTAAAAAATGAGTTTGAAGCAAGACAGACCCAGAAGCTTAATAGGAAAGCCTCAAAGTTGCAGTGTACTCCAAGAAGGGAGAGGTGAGATGAGAAGGAAAAGCTTAGACAAACACCGTGAGCAGGGGGGAAGGAGGATTTCTGTACAAGCACCATTCCTCTCCAGTGGCAGAGCACAGAAATGATTAAGTCTCCTGTGTCAGTTCAGAAAAAAGTAATGCCCAACATCATTGCCAATCCATCAACCACAGAAATGTGTAAAGATGAATGCAGAGAAAATCACATGATATATTCATAAAGTAGGAAATATATTTAATGAGGGATAAAATAAGGGCTAAAAGAAAAAGGGGTACCTCAAAAGTTTATAGAAAAAGACCAGTCAGGTTTCTAAAGCCCACCACAAAGGGCTTGCAGAAGGAGGAAAATGCTGAATTACCTTGTAACTTTAACCCGATTCTGCCCAGTTGCATAGAAATGCCTGTCACTGTCATACTCATCAAACACCCCCATCGAAGGTGGGCCCACTCATGAACAAAGACTCTGCCCGCAGGGAGAACAGAAGGGCAAATGCATGATAACTGTAGTCAGCCATTGTATCACTGTATGCAAAATTAGTCAGCAAAACTATATGGTGGACTTTCAGAACAGCAACTTTCCAGCAACACTCAACCTTAGGCAGTTTTAATATCAAGTAATTCACTTTTGTGGCTAAGTGTGACTAACTTTAAATAACACCATTTGAAGGTCTTAGCTTTTATGTCTTTTAAAATTTGCTCCTTTTACCATTATGGGTTTGAACTTGAATTCTGTCTCTAGAAATGTATGATAAAACAGCGATCTAATGTACACTTACATGAGAGTAAACCATGCATCAAATTGTAATTTAATATTTGACATTGTAAGTGGAACTAACCTCAGCAAACCAGTGCTTCATTTTCCATTAGACACACTATTAAGGGATTAGGAACAAAAGCCTACCTTTATACGTTTAACACAGGTTTTGCACAGCAGTACATGCTACCGAGACATGTGGGATACAGAGGAAAGGGTGAAACAACATATGCTCTGTATTCTTCAGTCTTCTGTTGTCGACATCTGAGGGCAAACGAGACAAGTAAAATGGTTTAGGGAATTTACCTCGTAAGCCTTAGATGTCTATCAAATAATCGTTTACTGGGAAGTTAGGTGTGAAATTGATACATTTTCCCCATTTTTCCACCTGCTTCATGTTGTAGGGTGTACAGGTCATCGCCATGTTTCCAAGAAGGAGCTGCCACTATGTATGTAGAGAACAGCAGGCATCCAAGGGAAGGAGGAAGAGGAGGGAGTGAGTTGGCACTTGCAAATCAGAGGGGATCTACCTCTGCTCTTCAGATAGACTGGAAGGCAAACCTCGGACATATCTCTCTTATCCTTCGCTCAGCCTCTGATAGCTACAAGTGAAAAGTGGCATGTAGAGAAGCGAGGCTAACTAGCCAATTCTTATGAACTAGTCTCTACTTCTTTTTCTGCCTCTGTAGCAACAAGCTGCCTTTGTTCTCCTTGGATTTCTTGCCAGGCCTTACCTCATGACTCTGAAACTCTACCTAGACAAGTATTACTGCTGTCTTCAGCACAATTGCCAGCCAGGAGTTATTAGAGGGGTGATGGGTTAAGAAAGCAAGAAGCGGGGAAAAAGAAAAACACTGGAACTCATAAGCAAAGGTTTCTGACTTGCAATAAATGTAGAACCAAGTGGAGAAATGAAACTGAGTATCAACAAGGATATTCGGATCAGACAGGCTATTCAGACCAAGGCTATTCAGACCAGTCACAGACCAGGTTTCTAACATGATTAAACAGCTTGCAAGGACTCCATTGATGGACTGCGACAGATTTAGC
The DNA here is from genome assembly GCA_013389945.1 of Fregata magnificens. Taxonomy (NCBI): domain Eukaryota; kingdom Metazoa; phylum Chordata; class Aves; order Suliformes; family Fregatidae; genus Fregata; species Fregata magnificens. Next base: position 59,896 of record WAAD01031849.1, read on the forward strand.
CTGGAGCTTCTTACAGTCCAGCACTGTCGTTCGTTTATAACAAACAGGATGGTACAGCTGCTATTACTGATGTTGTTACTGATGATCATTACTTATGTATTTACTAATGGTGATTCATAGATCATGATTTTGCTGGTTCTTAAGGGGATTCTCATATGAGTACTTCTTCACATCACTTTTTAAAATTTAAGGTACATTGGGTGCACTAATAAATGTGTGTAAAAGAATGTATTGCGCTCTATTCCCTGCAACAGGCTTTGAGCCGTACCTTTTCACAGGACTCATGTTTTGATTTCTCATTGGTGATAACCAGAAGTGCCAAAATCAAATCCTGCCCATGAGCGTGAAGGATGCCTGAGCAGAGCTGGTGCGGGGTGCAGAGGGCTGGAGCCGCATGTGTGGGAGGGCTCCCTCCTCCCCGGCTGGCTCTGCCCCAGGAGCAGTCCCCAACTGGGCAGCGATCCCCGGCTCGCTCCCAGCTTCCCAGCACGGGATGAGTCAGGGCCTTTCTGGTCCATCTCTCTCCTGAATAGCCATCCTCAGCCAAGTGCTGCCATAATCCCGAGAGCCGGAGTCCACCTGTGCCCCATGTGGGCCTGGCTTCTGCAAAGGCATGGCCAGGCTGTGCTAACCATGGGCAAGTGAGGTCAGCCCTCCCGCCATGGAAAAGCTGGAGATTTTAGCCATAGGGACTGCTGCTCCCACAGAGAGTGCCCAAGACTGGGGAACCCACTGGCTATTATGGCTTAGGCAGAGGTTTCGTAAATCTAAGAGCATCTTCCCTGAGCAGCACCATGAACAACCAGCTGGGGATGGGATCCCTGCTGTTACACGGGGAGAATGGCTTGACAATTGTTATGGTGTGTTACACCCACCCAGGCTTTCACTTGCAGTTCCAGCTGGCCACATTAAGCACTTCCAAGGAACTTCCCATTTTCCTGTAGGTATTGTTTGTGTCCTGCTAACCGCAGCCTGGCTGTCCGCTCCACCCATGCACAAAAGGGTCTCTGCCTCCACTCCCTGCAGGGCAGAATCAATTCCAGGGCTACTTGTTAATGGGCTGTCACTGATAAGAGAGAGAATTTGGCCAGATAAAGAATCAGGCCTTCCAAAAGTCTGTCTAAAATTGAAGTTATGTGTTTGAGTGTGCCCCTTTCTCTTGGAAAGGAATTTGTAACTAAACTGTATTTATACAACTAAGCTACCTTAATCTTGAAAATACAATGCGCTCTCAGTTGTTTCTACCCTTTTGCTTGGAACTCCACTCTGTAATGTGTCCTCTTGCTCCATCCTTGAGGTCTCTATCCCATTTCCCAAGTCTTGAGCAGACTCCTGTGGTTCCTGCCCTAGTTCTGGGACCTCACCCTGCTCTCTGACCATTTTGCAGTGTAAGGAAGGGGCTGTAGCAATTTAGGAGCTGGAGCAAGCAGTTTTGCAGGAGATGCACAGGGGAACAAACAGGGCTCATACTCACCCCCTGGGTTGCACTGCACAGGGAGAAAGTCTAAAATGAGGAATGAATGCAAGTGGATTTAAGGACTGCTTAGTAAAAGAAATCAATTAAAGCTATTTTTGCCCCCTTTGAAGATCTAAAGAGCCTCCTGCAAACAGCTGAGATGTCTGACTGAGCTGGAAGTGACTCACATGGAAATGAGGAGTGGCACCAATACAGTTGGATTTATGGTGAACAATTAGCACTGGGAACTCTGATCCAGGCAGGTCAATACAGGTAATAAGGGAAGTTCTGCATCACTGTAGCTGCTATAACCTGCATCTGGGGTAAGATGTTCCCAAACGTCCAAACAGCCAAAACCTAAGAAGACCAACCCTGAATCCGCAATCTCCAAATGAAGGACACCCAGACCTGCTGCCATATAAAATCCTGTTCAGGAGAAATCCCTCCCTGCTACTTCCCTGTACCTTGCAATTGCCTTATGTTTCTTCCATGCCCTAAGTGGGTGCAGAAACACCCGCTGCTGCTCTTTGAGCAGTGAAGGTGATCTACTGCTCCTGCTAAGTTGTCCGTGCAAAAAGATGAGGCTCCTTGAGTGGGTGACTGTCTGTGGAGAACTCAATAGCACTACAGCATCGTAACTCCACGGGGCAGCTCACCCCAGTGCCCGCTGCCCCATGCACTGTAGAGCGAAGGACTTTCCTGTCTACCTGCTTGAGAAGTTGGCACGCCATGACACGGAGTGAGAGATGCTGAGAAACAGGCCGGGGAAGCAACAAAACCCACCACACCTATTTTACAAGAGTGTGTGGGAATGAATGTTGTCATTGCTCCATCCCTGCCAGATATATATTTCTGCGTAAGGCAGTGAGTGTCTCAGGATTGCCGGGAGAAAGAAATTCCGGTCAGTATTACACCACACAGTGCATAACAGGATGGGGAAGGAACAGTGTATATAAACAGGGCCGCAGCAAATCTGCTGCTTTTGTGAGAGTTTTGTGACAGCAGGCTATTGCCAAAATTAAACAATGAACACAGAAAGGCATGAGTCTTGAACTGCTGACGCAGAAATGAAAGGTTCAGTTATACCTTTAAAGCAGATAAAGTCGTGAGCCGTGACAAACTCTTCAGCAGAGTTCCCGTGATATCTAAAGAAGCCCCTCTCCAGCACACCTCTTTCAGTAAGGCTTGTAATTATGTCGTCGTGGAACTGTGTGTCATATTTTCTTTAATTATTTTCCACTCTGTGGATTGTGCCACAGTCATTAAAATGCGGTTTTGAGGACTAAAACGTGTATTTCATTCTTTGTTTATGAGGTACCGAGTGCAGTGCTAATTATCATGCTAATTAGCCCCACCAACGGGTAGTGGTTGCTTTATTATATAAGCAAGCACCACATTTTTAAGTAACTGCAACAATTTATTGCTTTCTTTTAAAAATAAGTCAATCATATAGCAAGTTCTGGGAAGTTAAAATTACGAGTTCTGTCTGAGCTGGCTATGAGACACCAAAGCTCATAAACTGCGGTGCCGAAGCAAAGGGCTGACGGAGATGGTTGATTCACAATTCAAGGCTATGGGTCCTACAGAGAACAAAACATTAGGCCTTTTGCACATGCAGAGACAAAATCTCCCTTGTAATTCAGGTACAAACAGGCACTCGCTCCGGAACGGATAATGCAGTGATGTCATTGCTACTAGAAAATTTAACCTGTGATTTTTATTTTTATTACAGTGCACACACAGCTAGATAATATTCTCCAAAGAGTGTATTAAGGGAATAACTGCTCTGTCTTCTGAAATTCCATTGCCAGCAAGAGAAGAAAATACAAACACACTGGCATGCTTACAAACGATGCCAAAGGACATGTTTTATATTGATTTTGATTATTTCTCCCAGTGCCAAGATTGTTTTTTTGAAGCTAAGTTGCCAACACTGATCTTTACTTAGCATATGAAAAAGTAATATTTCTATCAGTATGCGTTTTTCTAAACGAAATTAATGTGCAGGTTATCATTGTGTATAATCGTGTGCCTATGTAAATACGTATCCATGTACATATCTAGATGTATGTACCTATGTATTTATACGTATGATCATATCCATATCACATGATATTTTGCACACTTCATTATCTGAAAGTGATCTTTCCATACATCTATTGTCACGTCTTGGATATTCTGTAACGTGCCACCTCAAGTGTCACTAGTGCTTTCTCATGGGATGTGATGCAAGAGTAATTGGTTTATTTTTCATCAGAACGTGTTTATTTGAAAAATATTCTACAATGTTTGACAACGTGTGGGCAAAAAAGCTTCTCATACAGCCAGGTTACATGAATACTCATTGTTTAACCTCAGAAAAAATATATTAATGGAAACACCCAGAAAGAAAACAGACAGAGGACCCAGAGCTCTCCAAGTTTCTTGTCCATCTTGCTCTGAAAATAACCTCCGGGGTGCGCATGAACACCACCCGGCCTGCACAAGTGGCGGGGTGCTAACGGATGGAGCCACTTCCCGAAGCGCCTCTGAACCCCAGCCGCGGGAACCTCTTCCCTTGGCGGAAGGGGGCGATGCTGCTTCTCCAGGCCCGCGGAGGTCCCAGGCCCGCGCTGCCCTGCGGAAGCCGGAACGTCCCGCACAGCTGCCTCCGATGCCCCCGTCTCCCCAGGCCTCCGCGGGCCGCACCGGCCCCGGCCGAGGGGG
>WAAD01031860.1:0-39946 GCA_013389945.1 Fregata magnificens
GTCCTTGGTAACACTTTTCTAAGATTCTGGTTTTTTGGACTTGTTACTGAGTCATTTATGTTTCTCCAGGTTTTCTTTATAAAACTGACAACACAGTGTGTGGTTTGTTCAGGAGAATTTGAAAACTGGGTTATTTCCCCTAGGAAGCAAACTGTTATTAATTCATCCAGATCTTAATTAATATTATGAAATCAAGTTTTCATTTGTAAATTATAATTTACAAATTTAAAATTATTGTCAGTAGATTTTGAAGGAAAAATTATTTCATACAAAGCAATATTTAGGTTTGTATTTTTCCCATATGCTTCTTCAGCACTGTTGGAGGCAATTTTTTCTTCCTCAGCATCCAGAAACCAATGCAAAGAAGTGTTTGTATTAGTCAAGAAGAGAACGTAAAGTATTATTTGTATCAGGACAAAAGAGGATGTTTCAGCTGAAAATCTTAGTTCATCTATGTCTACATTAAGTTATAGATGAAAGATGTTTATAACATATGTAGGTTCAGCGACACAAGCCCCACCAAGCAAGCCATATACAAATATAATTGTGTCACAATAATGATAACCATAATTGAAACTGTTTCAGGGAGGCCTTCTAACAAGATGGCTACCGTATGAAAAAGCAGTGACAGAGTAGATGATAGCTGAGAAATACAATTAAGATGTACGGACTTGTTTCCAGTGGGAAGGATTCAAAAGTGGAACCCCAGAATTGTGGTCAGGAATTAAGGACATGTGGAGATACCCTGCCACTGAGGAGATGCTGGCCAATTTCTGAGATTCAGAAGCCACACGGAATCAGAAAGGGAGCATTGTACAACAGGGCAGAGACCTAAAGGAAATGCAGGTCAGGCTGGAGAAACTTCGGGGGGGGTAAGTGGGTGCAGGGACCAGATCTAGGTTGGCAGGAGCAAGCAACAAGGAAAAGGAGTAGCATTTCAGCCAAGTGGCAAATTGAACATCTAGGAACAGCTGGTGGGATGACTCAGCTGACGTTTGGGGAAACCTTCTATTCAGGCTCACAACCCAGGCATTGGCTTATAAAGCTTATCCCAGCTTTCAGTTCTCATTTGTTGGTAGAATCTGACTGCTGAGGCAGAGCCTGACAAAGGCTGAAGAAGAACGGTTACACATTTATCTGTTTCACTATTTATTCTTTTTGCAGAAAACTACATTTTCAAATGGAGATTTAGGGTGGCTTTTGGTTTGGTTTTTTTTCCAGTACTGGAATTCTGTCTGTGAAGTATTGTTAACACTGAAATGGTCACTAAAATAGTTATATCTTTCCCAAATTAATATGTGCATGTGCACACATACATTAATATTTTGCATTCATGTATACATGCATGAACATGTGCATGTACGCTGAAGGATATTACCCAGGAGCACTGGCAGAGACACTGTCATATTTTATTATTCTTGTCTAAAATGTTATTTGCTGTGGGGGATGAAGAGGAACTGTAATTAAACAGTTCATTTTATAGGGACACATGTAGCTCTGTTAATCAGATTTTTTAAATGGGGGATAATTTCAAGGTTACTTAGCCTAGCTGCAATACTTTTGACTTGTAATACACTTCACTGTTTATTTTTTAAAGGCTACATTTTTAACTTGGATCCCTAGAGCTATATCCATATTTCTGTACCTAGATACAAGTGGCCTCATTTCCAGAAATTAAGAGCACCTTCAGCCCCATTTGACATCACTGACATTCCTGTGCTTCTCTAATAATAAAAAATGAAGGTACCTGCAAAGTGTCCCATCGTGCACTCCACACTAGCATTAAAATACTCAAGTTTTAATATCTTCCGCCTCTCAGCCTGTCTGCGTGCAGTATTATATTGGTTCATCAGGAAGGCAGACCAGTTTTGACCTTGATAGGATGTGACAGCACGATGGACTCTGCTTGCTTTTACACTGGAAACTACTGAAACCCACCATTTTGCATTCCCTATTTCTGTGTGAAAGCTTAAGTAGTTTTAATTGCCACAGGAATTGTCTATCTGTTTATTCTTTTGCTGATTTTTGTAAGAGTACACACCCAAAATCTGTGGATGTCATCCAGCTTGGCTGAGACTTAGCACCAGATAGATCATTTTTCACATTCAGTTGTTCATATTTCCCAGTTTAGCGGTTCAGAATTAATTTTTTTTTTTTTAACACATATTTAAGTTGTGAAGCTCTACTATTTTCTGGCCCAGGGAGATAACAGGTATCCAGAAGTTTTGAATTAGATTTTTAAAAATTGCATAAAACCAAACATAGTAACTTTTCCTTTGTCCAAATCTGTTCCATCTAGGAAGAACTCTGAATGTTTTCAAGGGTTATCAAAATCTCTTGTTAAAATTTACTTTGAAGGCAGTATTTGTAATGATATAGACAAAAATAGTTGTTGTGGGTTTTTTAAAATACTATGTTATATATTTATTATCTAGGCTTTAGCATTATTTAAAACACAAATTTTCAACAAAATAAACTGTTATTTGTGCAACTCCTGGTAAACAAGTGTAAATCCATTTCTGTGTTTGCTTTCTACCCTCCTCATTTTCTGCCTGTTTTTCCAATGTTTGATTGCATTCTGTTTCACCTAATGCAAAGACTTATATAAGGATGGAAATAACCGCAGTCAGGGTAAGTCAGCATTGCTCCATTTCACTTGAGTAGAGCACTGAGGAGCTGGCCTGTATCATTATGCACATGCAGCTAACGATATCAGAGGGACTACTCATGTGTTAAAGATCGAGGCAGACCCTTTAAGCAGGCACTGTGTGTTTTGTCTGTGTCCATATGGCACCTACCAAATGTTTGTATTGCTAGGGCATAATGCATCCTAAAAATATAAATATGCTTGATTAGAATTAGAAATAGGAGTTTTCCATAGGCACTCTACTAAGCTAAACATACTGTATTAAGGCCACTAAAGAGCATAATACAGTTAGGTTGGTGTCCTAGAAATGACCGGGGCTTTTGCATACAGGATTATCTTGCAGTTTGAATCAGTCCGTAATGATGCCTGGCTGGGCCCACACTCTGGGAAGGTCTCAGCAAAGCACTCAGGAGGTGACAGAATTAAACACTTCCTCCCTGAATTCCTCAGCCACTCTGCTCTCCCTGTTGCTACCCTGCCGGTATCCATGTCCCTATCCCTATGGTGCTGCTTCTGGGGTGAGGGAAAAATAATGTGATGTTATCTGATTTTCTTCTGATTTTGCATTCCATGCAGAGCACTTGCTTGCAGATCTGCTAGTATAGAAAACCTAACTTAATGATTCTGACAGGGTTTATATTCCCTGAAGCATGAATCCCATGGCCTCATCTTTGTTAAACATGTCCAAGTAAAAATTGGCATGCACACTTCATACGAGTGTGTAAATCCATAGACATTCCTGTATTTTTTTTTTTTTTTAATATGTGAAGTATTCAAAACACACTTGCATTTACACTTAATTCTCTAGGTTTAGAAAACCTAAATCTATGTTATGTATTTTTGGTAGATGCCTCTTTTTCTGAGATGTGGATATAGTCCAAAAATCCTGAATTTGGTTATTTCTCTGTGTGGCTTGATTGCTTACATTTCTAAATCAAAGGGAGATCATTTGTTTAAAACCAGAATTAGATTGACATGAAACCAGATTATAGACCTCAAACATTTCCCATTGCATGAATAATGGAATCTGTAAGGACATAGCAGGAATACAAAGACAAATGATAGAGTTCGAGAGGAGTTGGGTCTTGAAGAACATTATATTATGCAGAAGGCTTATTCTTACTCTCTGGTGTACCTTATCTGGGAAGATATATGGGTGACAATGAGAAGATTCTTGAGAGCAGTTGCATGAAGAAGATTTTTTATGAATAATTCACTTCATGCCTTCAGAACCTCCCAAGTAGTTCAGTTATATTAAAATAACTTGAGGATAAGGGGTACAGTAGCACAACATTTATTTTCACCGATTTCAGTTAAAGTAATGTAAATACTACTTGGAGGAATCAGTGCTATGCTCTTAGCGCATATTACCATTTTAAAGATCTTCCATACTGTAATTTATGCACCCTAATGTATTTGCCCAAATTAAATTTTCAGGAGCAGGGGGAAGACAGGTATGTGAAGTATTCAGCAACATGGTGTATATAGGCACTGAGAAGCAAAACAGTGATTTGAATGGACTGAGGTGTAGCCTTTTTTTTCCATACAATTTCAGATGTTTTTCACAATTTGCCTTTATTTTGTGACTGTTCAGCTTGAAATGGAAATGAATGAAATGAAATGAAATGGAAATTCCCAACAAGAAGACATTGGCAGTGTGTATTTTAGGCAGAGGCAGTGAGTGCTGTAAACTTTTAACCAGTGAAGAATCCTGAACTGTGCAGGTGTTAGAAATTACATTGTATTAGAGTTCAGTGGTTTTGGCTGTGAGCGATAATGGTTTTATTTTAATGTGTTTTTTTCAGTTTCAAAGCACTGAAAGACAAACTATAGTGAAAGACAATTATACTTGGAGCAAGGACTAGATTCACTTTGGGGGATGTTCAGTTTAGGGTCTTCACATTTGTGTTGTATTTTTTTGGCTCTGGAATGTCTGAAGTTCTCTACCATCGACATGTACTTAAAAGACCATTTTCAGCCTTTGATTACAGAGTGGCCAGCTCTCATAATACTTGATGCTTCTTGGATTCAGTTGTTAGTAAAATACTAAAATAAAACACTAAATCATCTTCTGGTCTTCGTGGCTGAAGAGGAAGGCTTAAAAATCAGATGCCTTGGGTGTATGGCTCCAGAAGATAAAGATCTCAGTATCATTAAAAAAAAAAAATAGTCACCATTTTGGGGACTTGGTCCTTATATCATATCCTGATATCTCAGTTAATCCTGAGAATGTAACTGGCTCTGGTGTGGAGCTTGCAGGGGAGAATTTAAGAAAGTTCTCATTCAGTTTGCAGCTCAAGTATAAGCCTTTCTGTGGAAGCTGTCATTTGAGCTGATTCTTGGATAGAGCAGCTCCATCACGCTTTTGGCTCAGGGCTGCTCGGGGTTATATTCATCTAACCTCACGATGATTAAATGAGGCTGATCTGATAACCGTGGACTTTAGGAATAAGATATGTTTTCTGCAATGGGTCACTCAGGTGATGCTTTTACTGAAACCTCTTGAATAATTACATTATTTTTGTACTAATTGTGTTAATACTTTAATAGCAGTTACCTACAAATTACCGGTGCAGTGGTTTTATTTTACACTGTGAAGGTGACAGAGTTGTCCTTTGTCTGCTGGGAGCCTGAAGGGCCTACTCCTTTCTCTTAACCCTAATGAAAGGTGCTCTGCAGGATATCTGCAGATGTTTGCCTTCAGAATCACTCTTTAGTACCCTGCTAGTCAGTGTAAAAAGTTTACCAGTAAGTTTGGACTAGTCTAGAGTAGCGATGGGAAACTGATTTTTTCACAGCATTTCACTACTAAGTTCTCTCCAGGTTAGGACACAAGCTTGTACCCGCTGAAGTTAATAAATGCTTCTTGGACTTGGATCAAGGACTTTAAATCTTCAGTGTCTTTCAGGAAGTATAACTCCTTTGCCAAAACAATTAGAAAATACTGTGGTATGCAGCTATCAGTTTTTGAGGCATAGATCAAGATACTAGGTTGTAGCACGTAATCATTTCCGTCTCTGTTTTTCGATTTTCCTGGTGTGAAATAATATCAGTACTCAAGCATCTATGCCAAGGATATAAAAGCAGAGTGAGCTGAAAACACATTAAACAGTTTGTTGTAATGCTGTGAACGTTACGTCCCATTAAGCAGCTGAATGAAGTATTTGAGCTCTGTGTGCCGTGGCAGACATGTTTGGGCTTGTTTGTTGACCAGACAGCATTTCATTTTTCTACTGTACCACAGATAAGAAACATTGCCTTCCCAGACTAGAGGAATGATTCAAAATTAAGAGGTGCAGTCTCTGAATGCAAACATTGTTACGATGAGAAAATCATAACCAAATTGATGCAGGAAGAGTTTATATAAGCATGGTGTGAAACACCGCACTGAACTGGTAGGAAGGAATTCAGGTCTTGCAGTTATTTCACAGCCAGGCCTCCCTTGAGGAGACTGACGGTGTTTGATCCCTCTCGGGGCCAGCTCCCGCCTCCCCTGTGACACCCGGCCCCTTTGCCAGCTCTGCCACCAAGCCCAGCTGCTCATGCCATCCACTGTTGGCTGCTCTCTCCATGCTGTGCTCCCTGGTCCCCCTGCTCAGGGTGCTGTTGCAAATTCATTGCTTCTAGGAGGATTTACTAGAGGTCATTCAAAATTAATTACTTGAGCTGTGTGCTTCATCTGGTGTATGGTGTCCCTTCACAAGTGAAGGGTCTGTTTCAACAGCTAGAAACCACGCAGGTAATTAAAAAGCCAGTAGCAAAGCGCTGGGCTCTCCCAAAAGTGTAGAGGTGGGAGAAATTCACCCAGTAATACATTTCTTTGTTAATGGGATTTTTTTCTGGGATATGGTTTCATGCTTATCAGTAATACCTCAATATTATAATAATGGCTTGTTTGTCTTGGCAAAAATAAAAGAAGAAATCAAAACTTTACATTGAAATTGGGAAAACGTATTACATGAACCGCTGATAATACCACCTAATATGGATTGCCATAAACAAATATTTTCTTTTTCTGACATCATGTAGGTATTTAGATATTTATTTATTAGTACAAAATTGTTTGAGGCCTCTTCTTCCTTTCCAGTGGACATGCACAAAGCAGAATGAGCAGCTGACTTCTTTGGGCAGCACAGACCTCGCTTTTTTTCTGAAACAAACCAGTTGTTATCTTCAATAGAGATGATAGATAGGCCTGGTCCACGTTCTTACCACAAACTGCAGAGGAGATGAACAAATTCCATTTTCTTTTGTTTGAATAAATGTTAACAGAGAAATGCCAGTTGTTTGTCCCATTCTTGTCATAAGGAGAGTAAGAGGCAAATGTTGTTCCTGTGTTGCAAGGTCACGTTTAGTATGATGTTTATCAGTTGCTGCAGCCTGGTAGGAAATACCTATTGGTGTTGTAAATCAGGTTCACTTGTGTTCATGAGCCAGCACCACAGTTGCATCTCAGTTACAGCATATGGCCATGAAGCTATATTTCTAAACAGGAAACAAAATTCAGCTTTTGTGCTATCCTTCCTGTCCCCATTGCATCCTTCTGCCTGAGCAGTGTGCACAGTGCTTCTTTAACGTCTCCTGAGAAAGACATACATTTAACAGGAGTGCACTTGGCATACGTAAAATAAAGGCAGCACATTGCTGGACAGGAACAAGGTCACCACTGTGCTGCCCACTTTGCCTGTGCCAGAGCCCTGAAAGGCCAAGCTGGAGCTGCTGCTTCCCCTGTGGAGTCAGGGTAGTGGCTACTGCTGTGGGAACAGAAGGGACGTGACTCTTTGGAAGCAGAAGTTGCTGCTACGAGTTCTTAATTCAGATTGGGGAGGCAGCTTTACTGTAATGTGTCTTAAGTGTTAGATACTTTGCCTAATAACCCAGATCTTAGTATGGTTTTAAAAGTTAATTTAAAACTAATAATAAGCAAATGTTTGGGGGTGGTAATTTTTGGTGAACTGCAGTTACCTTTCACTGTGTTCATCATCATGATTGTGATATTCTGATCTACAACAGAGTCCTCATGTTTTGCCTTTCACTATTCTATTATCTTTAGACTAAGCTGACAAGGGCTCTTATGAGTCCTGAAGGGCCTCAGGGATTTTGTTTACTGATTGTGAAATTCAGATATTTCATGTCTGTGTGGGTTCTCATGATAATTTTGTTTTCCTATTTCGGGAATAAAGCAGAAGCATCTGAGGGAGTATTAAAAGGAAAAAGACTGATTAAAAAAGGTAAAGTTTAAATCTGTGTGGCCTGTTTTTTCTTTCATTTAGTCCGACTTTACAACTGAATGTCGACTCCAATCTACATAAGCTCCGCTCACTGTTGTTTCCATTGTGCTCTAATTTACTCTCATGCAACCCTAATGTCAGTGGAATGGCTCAGTGTGAAATCACAATCAGGCCAAGAACTTTCAAGCTTTCTAGAAGGTGTCCTCAGGTATGTCATAAAACAGTGACACAGAAAAGGAAGAAGTATATGCTAAATATAATTAATAAAACAATAGTTGTACAAAACCAGCACGATATATAGGTGAGATTTACAACTTTTTTATATTCTTTTTTTTTTTTTTTTGCATACTATGGTAACTAAAAACATAACAGGAAGAAGAAACATATCCTAGATACAGTGGAAAAAACCCAACAACAACAAAACAAGATATTGCTTTCTCAAGAATTGGTTTAATAAAGTTTTACTTAGGTGTTTTTACCCTATGTCTCTATAATATGTGCAAATTTTAGGGAAGGTGTTATACTGCTAACCATAGGCTGTTATTTAATCCTCTCATTTAAAAGTAAATGATGTAAGTGATGAAGTGTGTTATAAACTACTAGAAGTTAATATCAGTGGATCTATCCGCATTTTTATTTTGACTTTATTGAACATTTCTGGCTATTTCTTAGAAGATATATACTTCTCACAAAACATTGCTTTTTTTTTGTGATTCAGTAACAATATTTTTCATGTTAAGTGGGTGCAATGAAGTATGATATTACACAGTAATAAAGACTTTTTATTGACTCTACCGAGCATGAAGTAAAGCTTGGAAAGAGGACAAGAAAGTTGGTGTCTGCAGTAATGTTTATAAGTAAGTTGAACATGTGTCCCAGACTCCTGGGGTCTTGATCACCCAGAAAAGTCAACTGGGTGGTGTCCTACGTCTTCTCTCATCCTTGCCCTTTCCTAATGAAGCCAAGCTTGGGACAGTAGGGAGTTAACACAGCCAAGTTGCCATCCTCTTATGAGTTGGGATATGTGCTTATGCCTGGTGTATTTGAGGACCACTAGGTCCGCTAGATTAAACATATCCAATGAGTTTCTGTAACACTTTTCCTGTGAAAGGCAGCAATTTAGGTAGAAGTGAAAGAGTTTGAGTTTGTAGTTCAGCTCACACTTAGAGGGCCCACAGGAAATTTGTGAAGAATTTTTGCCTCCACAATGAACGTTCATGCACTCCACTCTTTTCTAGTCCCACAGATACATGGAAAACCTGCAGCATGTGGATATTCTACCTACCATATTCTCTCTTAGTTCATGAGGTTACTGTCTCTGTGCTTATGGATACAAACAGTATGTTGCGCCCATTGGAACACGTATAGGTGTTACTATCCCGATAGCTAATGTCTTCTGAACCTGTAATTAGCTGCTTAGTCATTGCTATTGATAGCAATCAGCATATACTTGCACAGCAGGAGTATTATAAAGGTGTTTGACAAATTAGCAAACACAAACTATGCCAGCATTGATTTGGCTTCATCTTTGGATCAGATCCTTGGTTTAAGGGAACCTACTTCCATACTGCTCCAGCAGAACAAAATGTATTTAGAGTCTGGAATGTCTGTTAGGGGTTTTCTTTCTGCAAAGAAATGTGCAGTAAATTCCATGCTACTCTGTGTTCCCATTCTGCAGAGAAGTTGCATCAGGGCAGACCAAATGCTGGAATAAATGCAGCCAGAGCAGTATAATGCTCAATGTAACTGTTCAACAGAATAGGAAACATTTCAATAAATTGTTATGTTTATGGCATCGTAGGCTTTATTGTTTACCTCACTTAGTTGCAGAAAGTTCTATAGAGTGCCTTATAAAATGCACATACACATGAATATTTAGCTTGCAGACCTTCTCCTGAAGCTCATTATCTGGTGTAAGGTGTGAATGAGCTGAAGGAAAGGGGTTTTTTTTGTTCTTGAAAATGTATTCTTATTGTATTTTTCTGCTTAAGTATGAATTGGACCAAGACAAAGATTTGTTTTCTGGCAATTTGTGACAAATCAAAATGCATGCACCTTACAGGTGCTCCTTGAGACTGATGTGCTTCTTACTTCCTTAACTACTAACTGCTACTTAACTACTTCCTAACTACTACTGTGAAGGGCTCTGAAAGGTACCTGTCAGGTTTATCTGTTCCAGGGCTGGAGATTGAGCACTGGTGTTCCTGGCAGTGGGGAGTACTGCTGTTTCTCAGAGGATTTTCATATCACAGACAAGCAATGTTACAGAAATAATAAAAGAATTGCGAAGTCACATGCTTAATCATTAGGTCTGATGAGGAGTGCCAAACTGTAAACAATAAAAACCCCCCAATTTATTGATTGAACATTTTCCATTTATGCACCGAAAATGGGAGGGAGCATTTGGATAAAACCTATGTGGTTGTGTAGTTAAAGACTGATCTTATCAGATGTGTAGAAGGGGAGAAAATAACATTTGTACAGACACAGTTACATCTGGCATATGTAACTTCTGTGAGTTGTCTTGGCAATGATGATAATATCATCCGTTCCAGGACAGATGTTCCATAGCATGAGTAGATTCTGCCTGTTTCTTTCATTTTTCCAGCTGCCAGTCAGAGTTTTTTCTCACCTTCTGGGTACATGCTCTCTAGATAATTCACACCTTTCTTCTTTCCTCCTCAGATTCCTCCCTTTAACCTAGCTTTTGTCTCTTCTGTGTCTGAAACAGAGAGCTGAATCTAACTGCCATCATGGGGATGGGAGGGAAAGTGAGGATAGGTGTTGAGCATGGAGAAGAGTTTCTTTCTGGGTTTATTTGGAGTTGAAGCACTAACGGGGTAGTAAAGATTGATTTTTGCCCTATATTCCCTGAGCTGAAACATGTTCGGCCACTCTTTGTGGGAATAGTATATCTACAGTCTGCTTGGTGCTTCATCAAGGGGATGAAGGTGAGTTGTCGGAGGGTGTAAGTGCTAAAATTCAAGGGTATGTGAGAATTTGAAAAGGCTTGTAATTTAGACAAATTACGATAGATTTTCACAGGGATAACCAGAGCTATGCTTCCTGCCAAATGTATAACTGAGGTTCCTATTTATTTATTCATGCGTTGAGAAAAAAGTGAAGAAGCAGCCAATCTAAAATTAAGACTCTTTGCGTCACAAATAGCTTGTAGATGGATACACAAAAAATCATTTTATTTCTATTGGCTTGTTAAAGCATTCTTGCAGTAAATCATAAGCTTGTTTATATTTCTTTGTTTGTAGCTCTTTATCAGATAGTTTCTTTACTAGCTCCTTTTATTTTGCCGTGGTTGAGCAATTATACAGGCCTTCCAGGCCTTGACAGCCCTTAGTTACCATAATAGAATTGTCTATAGGAATCAAGTTTTCACTGAAACAAATCCTAATAGAACTGTACTTTGTAGCTCACCAGTTTGAAGTTTTAGCAGCCTTTTTTACATTTTGCTGGCTGAACTGAAAACACAGACCAGGCTATGATTCTTAACACTTAGAGGGCTCCTTGAATGTTTAGGCAATTAGATGTTTTCAGTGGGATATTTGGATGTTTAACTTCACCATGACAGTGGTTGAAGTTCAAAAGGGTTGATCCTGTGCAGCTTTCATGAAAATAACTCAGTGATGGTGAATGGTCAGAACAGTGCATTTTTTTCAAGATGTTTATGTTTCATGTAACACTGAGAGCACAGCGACTCTGTGAGAATGAGGATCACAAAAGTAACTGTCACTTCAGGGGAATCTTGAGTTTGCAGATTCCAGGACATTGCCTAGTTTGACTTCCTTGCAAACCCCTCACTTTTGGATAGTTAGCATCTCGCATTGCTGCCTGGTGTTTGTTGGGCAAATTTCTGTCTTTTTATGTGGTGCGCCATTTTAAATCATACAACATAACAGGTTATTTATTTGGTGTGAAAAAGGCAGTATTACTTTAACCTTATTACCATGTCTGTGTTTGTTTCTTATTGAATTTGAGCTGTTCTGTTGTTTTGTTCTGCTCTTTTTATTAGTATTAGGATTATTACTAGATTTGTTACTATAAACAAATAGAAATGTTTATTGGTCAATAATTTGTCAATAAATTCAGGTCTGAATTTATGAACAGCATACTAAAAATCCCACTAGAATAAAGGAATTGATTGTGAGATCATTTGTAGAACCCTCACAAGAAACTGATATCTAGTCCCCATTTCATCAGGTTTACGAATGCCTTGGAATATTAAATAGCAACATGAGCCACCAACATGCCCTTGCTGCAAAGAAGACTGATGGTATACTGGGCTGCATTAGCAAAGCATTTCCAGAAGGTTGAGGGAGGTGAACCTTCCCCTCTACTCAATGCTGGTGAAGCCATACTTGGAGCACTGTGTCCAGCTCTGGGCCCCCCAGTGCAAGAGAGACATGGACATATTGGAGAAAGTCCAACAAAGGGCCACAAGGATGGTGAAGGGACTGGAGTGTCTCTCCTATGAAGAGAGGCTGAGAGAGCTGGAACTGTTCAGCCTGGAGAAGAGAAGGCTCAGGGGGATCTTATCAATGTGTATAAATACCTGAGGGGAGGGTGCAAAGAGGACGGAGCCAGGGTCTTCTCAGTGGTGCCCCGTGACAGGACCAGAGGCAATGGGCACAAACTGAAACACAGGAAGTTTCCTCTGAACATCAGGAAACACTTTTTCACTGTAAGGGTGACCGAGCACTGGGACAAGTTGCCCAGAGAGGTTGTGGAGTCTTCATCCTTGGAGGTATTCAAAAGCCATCTGGACATGGTCCTGGGCAGCTGGCTGTAGGTGGCCCCACTTGGGAAGGGAGGTTGGACCAGGTGACATCCAGAAGTCCCTTCCAACCTCAACCATTCTGTGATTCTGTGATTTTGCGATTCTGCAAGGTTAACTAGAATCTTGCTTTTGTCTAAGATGTACTTCCTAGTGAAACTGATACCCTAAGTTTCCACAACTGAGAGGAAAATGTGCAGTTAGGGACTGAGCACTACACAGTTTTGGGACTGGTTTATTTGTCTTTCATTGTTTATTCATATCAAATCCTATACAAATACATAAGATTTCACAGTTTATATTCTGCACTAAAGTACATAAGTATAATTTTTCCTCTCTGGGTGAGTGCAGTAAAATTCTGCTGACGGCATTTGATGTAGCTCAGTTTAAACCAACTAAATTTTACCAATTCACATCTACAGAATTTGGCTTTAAGTATGTAGGAAAANCTGTGTTTTTTGGTTTTGTTTTTTATTGTTTTGCTTTTCTTTTCTTCTGTTCAACTGATTTTGGGGTAAGCTGGAATGCTGTGTGATAAGGGCCTAACACCCTACTTTAAAGGGCTCTTGTTTTGTCATCAAAAAAGCATAGGTGTACCTGTGCCACATGCTACCCAGTACAGGGGGACAGATTCAGCCACACAGTGAAGAGTGACATCATGTGCATTTCTCCCGTACTTGCAGTGCTACTTTTGCACAGATAATTTCACCTTATTTGGAAGTTTTTATTTTCATATGTGTATATATATATATTCTATATAATACTCCATGTGTGTGCTTATTGTGTCTGGTACAATATTTTTTCTTCTCCACTTCAGCTGATTCTATCTTACCTGATAGCATCATAAGATTCCATTTGCCTTTTGTCACACTAGTGCCTTACATCATTCCTGTAGCAAAACTACAGAAGTGTGTCTTCCTCTAGTTTGGTTTCTATATAGTGAGTTTCCACCTCACAGCAGAAATTCGTGTTACTCCCTGAGTACGAGTCTTGCATTTTGAGCTGTTTAGTAATAGTAATCTGTTTCCAGTCTTCAGTCAGCTCACTTTCTTTTATTTGATGATTCCATTGTAATGGTGTTTCCCAAATATGTGTCATTGGTAAACTTTATAAGCACTGTTGTGATTTTCCTGCCAAAATCATGGCTGAAAATATTAAAGACTTAGACTTAGTCTTTGAGGAACTCCAACCTTTTTTCCTAGTTATATCAGCATTTAAGGAGGCTCCTTCATCAAATTAGCCCTGGTTTTGACATCTCTACCTGCACAGTAACTTGCTTTGTTAGTAGTTTCAGTGGTAGATAGTGGGACAGCTCTCTGAGTTAGGTACTGCTCAGTGTAAAAGTGGCAGAATTTGTCATGTATTACTTGGTAGAGAAGTATCACATTTAAAATACCAGTGGTATATTTTTTTAAGTCAGGGATTGTCTGTTTGGAGACACTTAGGAAAACAAAGGAAATCAGATGAAGGTACGAAACCATTGTGAATATGCCAAAGTATATTCAAGTCTTTTGTGAAGGCTGGCATTCAGAAACAGCAAATGGTTGTGGCTCTGACAGGAGTGATCACATGATCTAAGGCCATGTTATATTTGTATAAGACCTCTGTTGGAAAGATGTATGCAGATACAGCTTGCATGCAGTTCTTCACTCCTAACATCTCTTCAGCGCTTCGGTAGATACCAGCCATCATCCTGTTTCTGGAATGTTTTAAGTATTAATTTGTTTCAGCAGGATATGCTAGATTTCTTTTTTTTTCATTATTATTCAAGGAACAATGAAACATAGGAGTTAGCATTTCCCCCAGAACTGAGTTCTTATATGTGCTCATATGTATTTTTGTTTTATTACAATTCACATTTGTAATGTCCTGATTTGAACCTGAGTTGGAAAATATTTGAGCATCTGTATAATTTTATAAATATAGTGAGAAATTCTTATGACTGTTTTAAGTAACATAGCACATTTTTTCATAAAATCATAGAGCCAAAGAACAGGCCAGGCTAGAAGGGTCCTCGAAAGATCGTCTGGTCTAACCCTTCATGGAAAAGGAAGCCTAGATGAGATTATCTAGCATCCTGTCCAATGGCACCTTGAAAACCTTCAGTGATGGGGACTCTACCATATCCCTGAGGAAGTTGTTCCAGTGAATGATTGTTCTCACTGTAAAAAATTTATTTCTTGTATCAAGATGAAACCTCTCCTGGTGCAACTTTTACCTATTGCCCCTTGTCTTCTCCATGTGGCTTCTTGTGAAGACAGAGTCTCTGTCCTCTTTGTAGCCACCCTTTAAGTGCTTAGCCCTTTCATTTACTTCTAATACTGAACCTATTGAGTTAAAAATAACTCAATATTTGAGTACAGAATTCATAATTTAATTCTAAATGTATTTAAAATTATTATGCCTCCAAGCATTCAAAAATATTAATTGCATTCTTTCCCTTAGGTAGACTTTTGTAGAGCTTCATGTCTACAATAAATGTAACTATAGTAAAAATTATCTCAGGAGTAAAACTGCCCAGATTTTCCACAGAATAAATAGAGGATTCTACATTTTTGTAAACCTTTAGTAAACCATTGTCATTTCACTGAGCTTAGGCATAAACAGTACTGAGATATGATTATAGACTGTCTTTTCTGTAAGACAAGAATCATTATGTATATTTTGGTTTTCTGCACAGATTTATGTATAAGTTACAGATGCTGTACCCCTACATCCTGATTTAATCTCTTGGACAGTGTGTGCCTAGTATGTCTCCATTAGTTTTGATTTATTTCAGTAGATTCTGAGCTCTTCCATGTCCGAGTCAAATTTTCTCCACTGCTTTTAGGCTATTGAACTCACTGTGGGCATAGAAAAATAGTAATCTTACCATTGGTAGTAGAAATTTGCTCCATGTGGGGCATTGGGTGCAATGCATTTAAGTTTCTGTGCCTTATTACATAGAAACATTACACATTCAAATTCAGATATTTTTGCACAAAGTCTTTCTAGGTTGTAGTGCTTAATGTTGTGAACAGTCCTATTAATGTCATATAATATTAGCAAATCTACTGAAAATCATGACAACTGTTACAGTAATTTGCCCACCTGACATAGCTGGCTTCAGAAAAACAAAACTTTCCATTGTTTTAGGAGCTCATGTTAGTGCCATACAGTGAGTAAAAGATGGAATTGGAGCCTATGCTTTCCATTTTCAAACATATGCTACCTTCAGTCTGATCTGATAGGTATTTTTGTATAAGTGCATGTTAAGTACCCTTCTTGACTCTAGAATGACTACTTAAAGCCCTAACTAACAAAGATACTTGTAGACATGCTGGTACTGATCTGGATAGATTTCAACATTTTTAAAGACCTTCTTCAAATGATTTGATGTGAGTACTGCTTGTCTTTAAGACTTCTGTTAAAAATTAAATTTCCTTTCAATAAGACATGTTTTTTTCAATCTGACTTTATAAAAACCTCTAGGGGAGTGGAACAACACACAAAAGTTATTATACACAAGCTTTTCATGTCAATGGAAAGAACTGCTGCAAAATGTGTAAATGGTAACATGATGCCAGCTACAGAACTGCAGTGAACTGAAAACACCACAAATATTTGTTTACGTCTTTTTTTTTATTATGGTCATTGCAGATGCTATTGTAGTAGATACAGAGTTTATAGACAAGAAAATGATTTTTCATCAGTGTCTTCAAATCTTTAAGTCTTTATGAAAAATTCGTTCTTAAACTGGTGTGCCTATTCATTAGCATGGAGGGATTGAAATTTGAGTGCAATGTAGAATAGTTATTCTTATTAATGAACTTCACTGGATTTTCTAGATTTCTGGCTGATTTGTCACCATCCAAGCCATATTTTTAAGTATACAATTAAGGAAAATAAGTAATTAAAAGAACAAATGCCAAGTTGACTCTGATCAGTTGTATCAGGCTGTTTTCACTTTGTGTATTGGTCCAGGAAAAGATATGTGTGTGTGAACACTAAGTTCACTGTCATCCATGCCAGACTGGTGAATAAACAGACACCAGGAGAGCAGCAAATCCTGAATCTTTCAGAAGGCACTGAAGCCATTGCACATAGTCATCTCAAATGTTGAGTATCCTGATTTTAGTTAATATCTTCTTCAGAATACTCCTTTTAAAAATGAATTAAACGAGCTCATAATGGTTTTCTAATAGGTGTTCTTTTCATTTCTGACTGTATTCAGTCGAGTGCAGATACTATGAAAGTGACTAATATATTTACAGCCACATGGAGATTAAGACAACAGTTAGTGGAGAAGATGAGAATAACAGTAGTGCAGCAGCACAGGCAGAAATGCAGTAAACATAAAATGGAAATACATTCATTGATTAGTTCTGAATACATTCTGCTTCTACATGTGGTGAAGAACAAAATGCAGCCCATCCAGGCAAAATATGGAACAGAACAATTTAATTACAGTTCTTTTTTTTTTTTGTTTGTCACTCAAAACACAAAATAGGAGCAAGTGTGCTGCAAGGACTGGGCACAGGAAAGATGCACAAAGTCATAAAAATCACATTTTGGGCATATCTTCCAATCCACTGCAGAAATCATGCTGTTCCCATTCGTTTCTCCAAACGCCTAGGGAAACCCTTCTGATCAAAGTGAAGAGCAGTTACGGGCAGTACAGTTACGTCCGAACTATGTCCTGGCTTCTAAGGATCAAGATTATATCAGTGCACCGTGCTCTGTTCATGCTCTGTTCCTTCCTGTGAAAACCAGAGCACAGGAAAGTAGGGGATAATGTGTGTCTGGATGGAGCAGGAACATTTGACATGTGCATATGAGCAAATGGGCACAACAGGCCATGACCTTAGATTTAAGGACTGGAAGTCTCCCAATTCCCACAGTATAAACATATTCTATGACAGTCTAAGTGCTGCTGTGAGATGGAGCCAACAGCCTGAGTTAAAGCGCAGACTCTGGCGCTGGCTAAACTTCTGGGTTTCCAGGTTTCAAAAATTTAAACCAATTGCACAGTCCACAGCAAGTGCTTCCAGAGAGACTGATTGGTGAATGTGATTGTATAAGAATAAATTGACTAAGAACAAAATAAGACACATTGATTTGTTTGGTTTGTATTTGATTATACCCAGATATTTTTTAAAATGCAAGCTTCTTTGGGTGATAAATTGAATCAGTCTGTATATCTTTCTAACTAGTGGCTGCATAGACACTTCTCTGTCTTAGAAATGAAGGAAATAAATAAGAAATGTGTAAAATCAAAATACATATTTTGTAAATACATTTCAGACAGACAGTAACAGCAGAAAGTTCTCAGCAGTGTGCCAACTGCTGTCCAGCAGCATGCTGCACAGCAGACAGTGTTTCTGCAGCTGTGAGGCTGCTTCTCCACACTTGTTTCCTGTATCTATTCCACTGGTATGCAGGGTTTTTTTCTCTATTTCCACTCTTCCAAATGACATAAAAACCTTTGGCCCCCAAACCACCATACTAAGGTTACCTCTAGATTGAGCAATGGTATATATCAGTGCAAACCCCAGAGAGCCTATCCCCATCATTTTCCCTAGTAGGGGTTTGGCCAAGGATGACTGGTTGCCTTCTAGCCCTTGTGCATGGATTTCCTTTCTGCAGAAACTGATGGGGAGCAGACGTGTGCTCAGTGGTGGGGCAGGCTACGGCTGGTGTGTCCACCTAGATCTCAAAGCTTGGAAATTTAGATAACAGATCTGTTAGTGGGACTGTCTCACTGTCTCTGATAGAACACATTCAATAGAGGCATATATCCAAAAGCCACGCTTTGACAAATCCTGTCTTTCTCCTCAAAATATAAAAAATGGGAAAGTCCTAAATGCATGAAGCATTTAAAAATATATTCCCATTCTTTGTATCAGTACTGCTAAGTCTTGTTGTCAACAGCATTGCAGTGGCTGCTGAAATCAATTTTTCCCTCTTTCTTACTTCTCTTCGCTCCCACTGCCCATAGCTCACTCATCCTTTTTTTTTTTCCTAAAGTGTATAGTGTTACTATTAAACTTAGCAACTTACAAACAATATATTAGCTTTAGAGCTACCACCAAAGTTTTTTTGTTTGTTTGCTGTTTTTTAAAAAGCAAAACTGTCCTGGCATTGTCCCATAAAAAACATTAACTGGAGACTTAAAGGAAAATAAATGAGCCTGCATTGCCTCTGTGCAGTACTCCTGAGTGGGGTAATCCATCTGTTATGGAGGTGTTGATTAAACTATGTAGCTTAAAAATTGCTAAGTAGAGTCTCCATAATATTGCTTTGACTCTGCAAGCTTTTCTACAGCTGCTTTAAGTTAAGAATGTCCTTAATGAAGATGGAAATTGCTATATTACATATCTTATTGAAAGCTTTAGAGAATTTATGCCATACTGCTGACCAAACAAACCTTCCCAGAGGGGTGCTGTTCGCTGCTTTCTGTGCTGTGTTGTGTTCTCAAGTGACATCTTGAAGCATTGCAGGTGGTTTGGCACACCCTTCTGCACTTCCAAGTTGTTTTAGCAGTATTCCTAAAGGCACCAAAGACCTGGAAAACAAAACAAAACAAAAGCTTCTTGGTGGTTTTAGGACAGAACTGTCAAAACAAAACAAAAAAAACAAACAAACAAAAAAGGATGCTGAAAATGAGGAGCTGTGAGCAACTTGAATTGTTGAATTGTCACTAAAGTAAAAAACAAAAGAAATATTAGGTCACTGAGAATCAATCAAGATGCTTTTACTAGACGTGTGTGAGCTCGGCTCTGTCATGTCTCTCACTCTGTGCGAGACTCCTTCTTGTGTTACCTTGGAGCAGAACCCTGTATTTGCAACCCTGCACTGCAGCCACCTTCCCACCATCTGATCCCCAAGCACCTGAGGCAAGAGGTGCTTGATGTGCGATCTACTGCTGCGCACCACACAGCTGGGGCACGTGGAGCTCTGCAGCTGAGGAGGGGCTGCTGCCAAAGTCCCTGGCAGCCAGGGACTGTGCTGCTCAGGAGCCCTGTCTCTAGAAAAGCTGTGCTACAAAGCATGCCACTACTCTGTCTCTTGATGTGTATATACGATATGCATGATACTAGCCATCATAATATGCATGCATGATGAATATTTCATCAGCATATTCATAACTGTCTGAAGATGCATGGTTAGTTTTGTTCATCTTTCAAAACAACTTGTTCTAAAGGTTTTTAAGAAAACACATCCAATTACATTTGTCTTTTTTTCCTAATCAACCTAAAAATGCAGTCTCTTGGTGGTGCTTTAGTAGAGAAAAGGTTTGTAAAAATAGGAAGCTATTTCCAGCCAATTAAAAGAAGAATTTGATTAAATAAAACCAAACTTTCTTGCAACATTTCTTTCAGATGCAGAATGATCTTATCAGAGTCATTGTGTTTTACAAAAACAGAAATTTGAATTTGACCTCTATAACTATACATTTACTGTAATGGCATACTAAAAGTGGGCCTTTTATTCTCATTTCAATATTGTGTACTACTCTGTTGGCTCCTGTGGGTGAACAACATATGAATCTCCACAGTTTCATAACTGCCTTCATTTTACCAGAGCAAAACAAAGTCTGTTCAAATGCTCTCGTGCTCTGATTTAATGATATAGAAAGTACTGCGTATTATCAGAAATTTTAGTATGTTTCAGGCTGATCTAGGTGCACTCCAAAAATTCTGTGCATCCTTACGTATGTTTCATCCTTCTTATACAACAGTTCAAATATATTATTAAAAGCTAAGTGGCCTATATGTCTGTTCACATTCATTGCTTGCTATTTCTTCCACTTCACTGTTTCAGTTGCAAAGCTGAAGGACATCCATGTCTAAATAGAGTATGCAGTGATGAACCCAAGTGGTTGCTTTTAAAAGCTGCTTTCCTTTATATGTATGACAACCTAGAGAATGGCTATGCCATTCAGCCATTTTTATGCTTACTGAGCAGTATATTGTTACAAAAGCACTGGTGAGAAGACAGCATCGCTTTTTGCAGCTACACATCTTGCTGCTTTAGGATATTGGCAATGTAGTTGGGTTGTCCCAGTCCTTGGATGAATTATTCAGGCTCATGACATCAGAGGTTTCCACTAGCGGATTGGCTGGTGCTTTGATAATAAAATCTTTCCACAGAAAAACAGTGGAGAAGGATGATGGCAGTGAGACCAGCAGAACTGCTACTTCCAATACAGCTGGCTTTGTCTGGCTGTTGCATCTCTGCAAGAATATATAAAGATGTTTTTAAGGTCTAGCTTCATGCGAATTCTCCAATAAGAGCAAGTCAAGGGATTTGTGTGAGACGCCTGCATTTCCAGTGAAGGAAAAAACCCAGATTGTTCTTGAAAAATTACTTCTGCCTGTATTCTAAAGAAACGCTGCACACTACACAAGACAGGAGTAGCAGCAGCAGCAGCCGCAGCAGCAGCAGCAGCAGCAGTGCTTATGGCTCGCTACAAAGGTGCTGGTGGCAGAAATGTTACATCGTTAAATCTACTTCCTGGGTTCTTTCAGTACCGGCAGGGTAAGTGGTGCAAATAAGGAGCTGACAGTCCTTGCAAGTGGGGAGAGCGTAAGAAACTGTATGACACATGGGTCTTGTGGGTATAGATAAACAGTACCTCTGCAAAGAATTTACATCAGTTCAATGAATTGCCAGGGAAATTTTTAAAAAGCATATTTATCATGGAATTTGTAAAATCAATTCACTACTTGTATTGTGTTCAGACATAGGTTTTACAGTGGTAAAATCTGTTCCTTTTAAACCTATACAAAATAAGTGCTATGAAAAAGGAAACTTTATTATTGATAGTATGCTCTTTATGAGCCCTATTAATAGCTATTAATAGGGCTCATAAAGAATATATTGCTCACATATATTCCCTTGGAACAGATTATTTTGAAAGGCTATTTCTGCTATTTGTTGATATGACTGGAACTGAGTATATCTTCTGCTGGTAAACGTTTAGAAGCCGGGAACCGGTTCTCTGATTTCCAGTTGTTGTCAGAAGGCTGCTTCTTAAATCATCAGGATGGACTGCTACTGCAGATTAGGGAATCATTTTCACTCATTTCTTTGATGAGAAGTTTGACTTCTGAAGGCCCAGTTCTTTTCTTTTGGCATGCCATTGTTGTATTGGTGTTGCTGGGGAATTTTAAGTTACAAAGGTGTGAATGAAGCCAGAGCTGGACTGATTCTGTGCGTGCTTGATCTCTGTCCCCACACCTACTCACACACAACCCAATTCAAGTGTGCAAGTACTTCCATTGAAATTAATTGGGCTACCTGTATATATAAGTGCTTGTCAGAGCAGAGCTGGCATTTACTGTATGTCACAAGGGAAACATCTTATTCATGGTTAGAAACCCTACAGTAAGAAGTCTGTTTTCCAGAATCTAGAAACAGTTATCCCATATAAAGTAGAGAGACCCCTTGCCAAAAAGAGTCACTATTGAATGAAGCACAACGCAGTATTTTGAGTGATATTTTTCATAACTTGCCTGTCAGTGCAACAAGTAGATACTGAGAATGTAATGAATCTAGCAATAGATTAGCTGGAGAGATATGTATCTTTTTTTCCCTCTGGTATTTCTTATATATGAGATATTGTTTATACGTAAAGAAAATATAAAATCCCTGAATCATGATGCACGAACACTTTTTGGGAGCTCCTGTGTGGTCAGGGAGCCATCATTGTCCCGCTTAAGATAACATGTTGGCTGATGCATTTTGTGCCGTGATCTGTATCTTTATGTACCCTCATTGTGGAACAGCATTATGTGAGTGTAAATCAGGGAGCTCAGTAGTAGTAGTACCTCAAACTTATTAGTTATCTGTTCCAGAGTTTTAAACAGTATTAAATAATATTCCCTTTCAATTTTACAGATGTGAAAGAGATCAAATCACTGTTCAGTGCTGCACAAGTCAGTAGCAAAGGCAGTATCTAAAATTAGATTTTCCCTCTGTAGGTTTTGGGGCATGCGTGTGTTCTTATAAAAAGTAAATAACAACAATTTTATTTATTTGGATTTTCTGTAGGGTAATGAAGGTGCTCATTCAGAACTGATGATGGCAATAATATGACTTGGTTTTCAGTGAAATAGGTTTTTATTTTTGAAAGAAAAATCCCCAACATAAGTACTTGAATGCCAGTGGTGTGAAATTATTCCATGTGTCAACCCGATTACCCACAAGCAAGGGACAGGACTTCGTGGATTGGTTATGGTGCCGTGATTCGCTTCCCTCTGCAGCCGTGACCCTGGCTGCTGAAGCTGGAGGAGCTCATTCAGGAGCTATTTTTGTCTATGCAGCTGGCAGCAGTCCCTGAGGGACTATCTGAGAATCAGTGAAATTCATTATAAATCAAACAAGTGCTTCAAGAGAGGACTAAGGGAGGTAGAAGTAGCAGTATAGAAACTGCCTGAACTAGCTAATGGTTCCTCCCTGTCTGGATCTCCCAGAGGACAAATAAGCTTGATAATGCAATTTCAAATCTTTAATTCAATATTATAAACATTTTCAAATGTACATGCTAAGAGTATTTTTTCTAAGTCTCTAGTTGATTTTCTAAATAAAAGCAACTTAACTGTCAGAGACATGGATTCTAGTTAAAAAATACAGAGAAGTTGTAGGTGCTCAGACCTTGGGTAAATATAATATGGACTTAGATGTCAAATTTATCTTGGCATTCACATTTGAAATGGTGTCTTATGGTTCATTCACTCGTTAAGACTTGAACTTTGCTGTGAAACTCTCCAAATAGTCGAGTGTCAGAGCATTATTATAAGAATATGAAGTATTTGTTATGAGCAGTTACAGGCAAGATTAACTGTCTCAAGAAAACATAGTGGCATTTCTGGCAAATGCAGAATGCATTTGTTGTCAATAGTGAATATTATTCTTCCATCATGTAAATCCAAAAGAATTCAGCGGTGTCTAACCAAACTGATTTCCTTTTTTTCTCAGATGAGCAAGAGTCAGTGCAGAAAAGGACTTTCACAAAATGGATCAATACTCACCTGGCTAAGGTAATATATGGCTTTGAAATTTTTTTTTAAATCAAACTTTTTTATCTATGCCTGTAGAGGCCCTGGAGTATACAATATGTAAGATTTGGCTGAGCAGAATGGCATAAACTTAAAAAGGGATCCCCATTATCTGTACACCATAGAGGCATGATAGCAGTCAGCTGCAGCATTGTGAATGGTGTCTATAGGCAACCGCCCAGCTCCTTTGCCCAAAACTGAAAGGTGGCACAGTA
The DNA here is from genome assembly GCA_013389945.1 of Fregata magnificens. Classification (NCBI taxonomy): domain Eukaryota; kingdom Metazoa; phylum Chordata; class Aves; order Suliformes; family Fregatidae; genus Fregata; species Fregata magnificens. The sequence continues at coordinate 23,925 of WAAD01031860.1, forward strand.
GCTGCTATTTCAGCCAGAGGAAATACTTGAAACTGTTTTCTATGAAACAGAAATATTAGCCTTATTACCTACAGTGTATTTGAATAAAACTTGAGTCAGTTGTGTAGTTTGATAGAGGCATCCTGAACTGGTTACAAACATAAAGAGTGCTTCATGAATCCAGTGCCAAATTAATTATCTGATGCATCTTGGGATTTATCATGAAACTATTGTTGCTGCTTCTTACCACAACCTAAAACCCCTTTTTTGGTTTTAGCAGAATAAAGACAGTGATTTACATACAATTTTAAAAGTATTAAGTTACAACCAGTACCAACTTTATCTGACACCATAAGCAGTAAGATTTAATTGGCATTTCCCAGAGTTTTCACACAGCACAGCTCTAAACATAGCTATAAATTAGTCCAGTAAATTAAAATATTTAAACACCAGAGGTGCTCTTTGAAATGCATATTTTTAAATCATGAAGATTAATGAACTTGAAAATTCAGCAAGGAATGGCTGCAAGAGCACTGGTTTACCTTCTGTGTAAGGAATTGGCTAATAATGCCCTCAAAAATGAACAGAGTAAATCAGGAAGCCATATAATCCTATATCATGGGATTTGGTCTAATGAGACTGTATGGTAGAGCAACAGCATTTATTTACATTACTGAGGAATGTAATTGAGGAATGTACTGTGAAATGAACTGCACTGACATTGTAAAATTCAATTGCAAGAACAAGGCTTTCTTCAGGACTTCTTGAGAGTGGATCCTCACTGGGAATGAGGTCTGGCCCCCCATTCTCTTTGGAATATTTGGAAAAGGTCCCCATGCATCAGAGAACTTAAGCACTCTACCTATGTTCCATTTTTCTTCAACTGAGAGGGAAAGAAATTCAGTATTTGCTTAAGCGTTAGCAAAGCAGGCCATGAACATGTGTCAGAGGAGAAAAAGAACTCTTATTTCATGTTTTTCTATTTTCTAATTGTGTGGCATGATTAGTAATTGATTGATAATATCTCATCATAATTGACAACTAGATATAGGTATATATTGTTAGGTATATATATGTGTGTGTGAAATGATAATTTGCTAGTAATAACTGACTAATCCTTGGGAAGAGACAAAGTCGTGGTGGTAGCTTGGTTAAGATATTTTGCTCGGGATTGAGAGTTGTGAACTCTATCTTTACTGTGCTAGTCCCTTTGGGCCATGAGGGCTCAGGTAGACCTTTTGACTTGTGTGATCTGGACGCATATTTCTTTAATAGGTCTGATATTGTAAAGGCTGATCAAATACTTACATTCAAACCAAGCAGTTAACTAGCCACAGCCCTCACTTTTAGCTACCTGAGCTACCCTGTAGTAATTGGTCTGTGTTAATTCACCCTTTAACAGGAAAGTTGTTTCTATGATACTTTTATTGATGGCTGTCAGCAAGTTTGCCTCACTGCCTAAGTCAGATGTATAGATTAGCTGGTTTTGCTTCCCATTTATGCTGTTATGCTGCCACAGCAGAGAAGCACTGTTTATAGATTATAGAGATTAGACTCAACAGAAGAGGAGTGACCCATGCCATTCAAATTTTTAAGTTTTTGAAGCTTAAGCTTTTAAATCTTTGTTAGTCATGTTTTTGGAAAATATGGAAATAGGTTTTCTGAGTTCATCACAGCTGTAGGAAATACTGATGGGTCTGTGAAATGCGCAGGACTCCCCTTGCACCCGTATTCCCAATTGTAACCCAGAAATTCGATATTTAGGTTACTTGATTCTTGTAAAAGATTGTTGCGTTTTTTATTATGTCAAAAGACATTGGAGAGCTGTAACATCTCCATTGTCTGGAGGCCTTTGAAATGGGATAAGGAAAAATCCTGGAAGGAGACCCACTTCTAGGCAGCATTGTCTGCATTTTGCTTGTCTTTGAACCCAAGAAAATGCAGAGCACCTGCCAAAATCGTACCTGGCGACGAACACCATGAAGTGCTGGCCTCACACGGATAGCAGAGAAACAGCAATACACGCTTCTGCATTTGGGCCTGTGTCCGTTAAAGCCAGTGAAGTTACACTGGGGTTAAACAATATGGAAGGAGATGTAGGACCAGAGCGGGTGCAGGTGCCCAAGTGTGGGGGGCTGCAGGGCGGCCTCTGAGGAGAGGCCGGGGCTGCCCCCTGCCCGACACAGACAGTTTCACCTGGCTCCAGTGGACCCACTGCAGGACACGGCTGAGCCCCTCAGCCAAGCTGGTGGCGCCTCTGGGAAAGTGGATTTAAGAAAGGGCAAAATGCTGCACAGGCAGTGAGAAGTGAGGGGAAAAAAGTGTGAGAAACAGCCCTGCAGACACCAAGGTGAGAGTAGAAGGAGGGGAGGAGGTGCTCCAGGTGCCTGAGCAGAGACTCCCCTGAGGCCACTGGAGAGCCCATGCTGGAGCAGGCTCCTGACAGGAACTGCAGCCTCCAGAGAGGAGGCAACGCAGGAGCAGGGGAAAAGTGTGAGGAGGAAGGGGCAGCAGAGAGAAGCCGTTATGGACTGACCACAACCCCCATTCCCCATCCTCCTGCGCCTTTCGGGGATGGAGGAGCTGGGAGTGAAGGAGTGAAGTTGAGACTGGGGAAAAAAGGGGTAGGTGGGGAAAAGGTGTTTTCAAATTTGTCTTTGTTTCTCACCATCCGAATCTATTTTAATTGGAAAGAAATTAATTTTCCCCAAGTAGAGCCTCTTTTACCTGTACCGGTAACTGGTAAGTGATCTCCCTGTCTTCATCTCGATGCACAAGCTTCTTCACCTTGTTTTCTTCCCCTGTCCTGTTGAGGAGGGCGAGTGAGAGAGCAGCTCAGCCCGCCACAAGGACATAGAAGTGTTACCCACATAACTATAGGTGAACTTACAGAGTCGCTTTTTTCAAACGCGTAGCCTTTTTCTGCTCCCTTACTTTGTGTGTGTGTGTGTGTACACCAGTTGCCAGATTGCAGTTTACAATGTAATCCAAAACACAACCCAGAGTTACTGTGCTGAATTTGACTCAATATATACAGGCCTCAAAATTAACAGTAACTTCACTTCAAATTGGCTCTCTATTTCTTGGCTACACTTGTAAAACTTTGGGTTTCTTTCCTTTTATTTTTGGAGGAAAGTTTAGTAGTTGCCATTTTTACTAATCTAGTAAAATTAGTAATCGAAAAAGCAATAGGAGGAAGTAAGAAAAAACCTAAAAACTATGACTAAAGTATCTGTAACTCTAACACCATGACTATCTGGAGAAATGTTCCATCATGAATGTGTTTGAATGTTTTTGAAAAAGTGCTGGTGAGTAACTGCATGAAACCTCAAAACCAGAAGAAATTAATGTTTTCTAAGCAAAGATTGATGGGGTTTCACTGTGGCAATTTGAAAGATGGGTTTACTAATGGCAAAGGAAAGGAAACTACTAAGGTAGAGTTTTCATCCTTATACTGTGTTGGTTGAGTAGAGCAAAGGAGGATTAAAAAAAGAGCAGTTTCTCACATAGTGAAGGGTAGTGATTTAAAAGAAATTGAAATGCAGAACTGATTTGATTGTGTTAGGTAGAACTGAGAACAATTAATAATTTGGGAATATAAAGCAGGATGTGATAGTTTGTCAGAGTTTGCTATGAGTGAAAGATTCTTCACTGCTAATCTTTAAAATCTTAGTGTATGCTTTTCTTTTAAAAAGTCATGCTCTAATTGAAACAGAAACTAAATCAATAACTAAGTCCATCAAGTAGATTAAAAAAAACCCCAATTTTTGGCTTTTTAAGAATAAAGTTAAGAATGGGTTTGAGAATATGGAGGCAAATAAATAAGAATGAACAAAACAGGTAAATGAAATGAGAGTACCGGTGAATGGAACTTTATGAAAGGGATGAGGAGGGAGGTACGATTTTTTTATTCTCTCTTGCTCTGATGGTAGAATGCTACCATTTTAAAATTATGTTTCCTAATTCAAATGTATATTCTTCCACAAGCATAAGACAGTGATGGACTTGGCATCAGCTAATTATGTGACACCTCAAAGAAAGGTTGAGATAGAACGGCCCTAGCACAAGTTGTGCCCTCACCCACAGGGCAATGTCCCACAGGGACAAACACAGAGGAAAGAGCTGCAAGTATGATAACTAGCAGGTAGTATAACGCAGCTTCATTTTGGGTCAGCTGTTGGCACTAGGCTGCATCTGTCCCTCTGCTGTCTGTCTCCTTACCCCCAGCAGAATTTGTCCTGTGATTCTGACTCAGGAATCTGATGAGACTCAGCAACTGGAAATTGTCTCTTTTCTCTGCCACCCACTTGCAGAAAATTGGGGCCCAAGCTACCAAATGAATGTGATCTATCTTCTGGACATCCAATTTAATTTTTGTGCATCTCTGCAGTTCTACTAATGGTAAATGAGATATGCATGGGTAACAGGACAAGAAGTTTTCTAATTACATGTTATTTATTCATATTTCTCTAAGGTTCTAGAACTGGACCTCCCTTCTCTCAGTCTCAGCCTTCAAAGACAGAAATAATTTGAGTATGCTTCCAAGGATCTTTTGAGGCATCTTTTCAAAGTCTAAGTTTAAAATACAGAACAATATTACACCAAATATGTCAAAAAGGAGACATTAGATCCATTCAGAACAGCAATTACTTAAATGTTTTTCATTTCGTTGCTTGAGCCGATTTTTTAGATAGTGGATTAGATGAGTAAAGAAGATGAAAAACATGCCTCTTTGTAAAACAACAGAGGCATACGCCTTTTATTGCCTTTGTCATCTTTGGTGAAAATGTTGGGAAACAGTAGTTTCAAAGCTTTGGAAGACAGACTGTAAATTGGTTTAACCTAATCAAATAACATCTTTGTTCCCAGGTGTAGGGATAACTTCAGTATTTGTACTCACCAAAGTATTGTTGTAAACTCACCAAATAGAGTGAACAACAAATACATAATGTAAGAAATTATTTTTCATTTTGTATTTCCATTAAAAGGATGCACACATCAATAACCAAAAGCAGAGGATGGATATCAAGTAAAAATAAAACTAAGAATGGGTGAACATGTTAAAATTGTACTTACACAATATTTTCATAATGCTGAATTAAACCTCGGCATTAAAGCTTACATTAAGGTGTTTGAAATTGCAAAATGATATGTTTTATAGCAAAGAAAGGAAGAAAAAAAAAGGGTATATCAAGATTTACAGCTCTCACACACAATGCTGTTAGCGATGGTAGTTTGTTCTTAGAATGTAACTTGGTCTTCATACAAGAACCTCATCAATTTTCATCAATGGACTAAGTAATTCTGTGTCTTTTTGTCTTTTTCAAATGGGAAAACAGAGACTCCCAGTATCTTAGTCACTGACACAGACAAAATTTAAGCTACTGTCCATCTTGCCTGCATGATGAGGAAAATCTGACTGGCAGTTTTCTGCTCCAACAGTCACTGTATGTTTTCACTAGTATTGCACATAACCTCTAATGCTAAACAGTGAACACCAAATTAATTTGTGTGATGAAACTAATCATGTAAAACTTAGGGCTGAGTCCCTCAGACTTTAGTCATAAAAATAGTCATTAACAGCAAGGAACATGAAAACCTATGTGCTTAAGGACTTAGGAATTAAATTGGGGCGGAGGGGTGGGCCAGCTATTAGAGAGTAACTCTGAAATTTCACATTCTCCTCCCTGTTCTCACATGTATTTCCCTGCAGAGACAAATTCAGTAGTTACACAGATTTTTTCCTGTTTGTGCATGTGGATAGGTTTTCACACGTTTTTTCAGCAGTTTTTGAAACATTATTTGAAAATTAGTGTAGCAAAGATAGTTTGCAATGTTTGCACTGGCATTCATTATGATGCAGATACTGTTGTTTGTATAGTACGATTTATTCATTAGAGAAGCTAAGTACAGGGTGTGAAGAAAAGGTTCTGGTAGCAAAGATGCAAATGAGAAATGAAATGCAAGAAAAAATGTTGGAATAGAAGAGTGAAGCTTAGCAAATATGTGTTGGTTCCATATCTGAGGTTTGGATTTTACAAAACTTATTTTACTGTGTCAGAGGAGGAATGTCTAGAGATTGCAGATCTATTATAAATCTTTTTGTGAGGCTTGTCAGTCAAATACTTTTCATATGTACTGATGTTCAGTTCCTTAAGTCATTCAGAATATTTCCTGAACACTACAGCAAATTAGATAAGTTTGTAAGAGCAACAAGTTTAAGCAAAGCGTTTCCTCATCAGTTCCCATTTGCCATCAGTTCTAAATACAGCTATTTAAATAAATATTTAATATGGGAAAAAATCTGGTTCATTAACCTTTAAGATTCATTCCCAATTAATTCATATTCCTCCTACAGATCACATGAATTTACTTGTACTGAGTGTGCCTCCCTTTTTGTGACATGACTGTTCTTAAATGTCATTGTCACTATAAAATACGCTACTGTGATTGCATATACTGCAATAAATGAGTGTTTAATAGGATACATACAATGCAGTATGTAGCATATCATTATTATTACTTTCCTATTTGCTTTCTTGAAGAAGCTTATGAAAAAACAAAATCAAATACTAAGACAAATACTAAGTTACTGAATGCCTTCTTTTCCTTCAGTCTTTACTGCTAAGGCTGGCCCTCAGGCATCCCAGCCCCCAGAGGCGAGAGAGGAAATCTGGAGTAAGGAGGACTTCCCCTTGGTTGAGTAGGATTGGGTTAGGGATTGCCTAAGCAAACTGGATCCTCACAAATCCATGGGCCCCGATGGGATGCACCCACGAGTGTTGAGGGAGCTGGCGGATGTTCTTGCCAAGCCACTGTCCATCATCTTTGAAAGGTCATGGAGGACAGGAGAGGTGCCCGAGGACTGGAAGAAAGCAAATGTCACTCCAGTCTTCAAAAAGGGCAAGAAGGAGGACCCGGGGAGCTATAGGCCAGTCAGTCTCACCTCCATCCCCAGAAAGGTTATGGAACAGTTCATCCTGGAGGTCATCTCCAGGCATGCAGAGGCAAAGAAGGTTATCAGAAGTAGTCAACATGGATTCACCAAGGGGAGATCATGCTTGACCAACCTGGATGTTGTTTACCTTGACTTCAGCAAGGCCTTTGACACTGTCTCCCATAACATCCTCACAGACAAGCTTAGGAAGCGCGGGTTAGATGAAAGGACTGTGAGGTGGATCAAGAACTGGCTGAACGGCAGAGCTCAGAGGGCTGTGATCAACGGCGCCGAGTCTGGTTGGAGGCCCGTAACTAGTGGTGTTCCCCAGGGGTCTGTACTGGGTCCAGTCCTGTTCAATATATTCACCAATGACCTGGATGAAGGGATAGAGTGTACCTTCAGCAAGTTTGCTGACGATACCAAACTGGGGGGAGCGGCCGACACACCAGAAGGCTGCGCTGCCATCCAGCGAGACCTGGACAGGCTGGAGAGCTGGACTGAGGGGAACCAAATGAAATTCAACAAAAGCAAGCGTAAGGTCCTGCAGCTGGGGAGGAACAACCCCATGCACCAGTACAGGTTGGGGGTTGACCTGCTGGAAAGTAGGTCTGCTGAGAAGGACCTGGGAGTGCTGGTGGACAGCAGGCTGATCATGAGCCAGCACTGTGCCCTTGTGTCCAAGAAGGCCAACAGTATCCTGGGGTGCATCAAAAGGAGTGTGGCCAGCAGGTCAAGGGAGGTTATCTTCTCCCTCTACTCGACCCTGGTGAGGCCACATCTAGAGTATCGTGTCCAGTTCTGGGCTCCCCAGTTCAAGAAGGACAGGGAACTGCTGGAGCGAGTCCAGTGGAGAGCCACAAAGATGATCAGGGGACTGGAGCACCTCTCTTATGAGGAAAGGCCGAGAGACCTGGGTCTGTTGAGCCTAGAGAGGAGAAGACTGAGGGGGGATCTTGTTACTGCTTACAAATATCTGAAGGGTGAGTGTCAAGAGGATGGGGCCAAACTCTTTTCAATGGTGCCCAATGACAGGACAAGGGGCAATAGGCACAAATTGGAACACAGGAAGTTCCACCTGAACATGAGAAAAAATTTCTCTACTGTGAGGGTGTCAGAGCACTGGAACAGGCTGCCCAGAGAGGTTGTGGAGTCTCCTTCTCTGGAAATATTCAAAACCCACCTGGACATGGTCCTCTGCACCCTGCTCTAGGTGAACCTGCTCAAGCAGGTGGGTTGGACAAGATGATCTTCAGAGGTCCCTTCCAACCCCAACCATTCTGTGGTTCTGTGGTTCTGTGACATCTGAAATCTTAGTGTAGACCTGACAAGTTGTAGATTTAACGTCCAATTGTGCATCGAAGTATATTCTGAGTTTCCCCAAAGAATTTTGTTCAAGAAGTTTATAAACAACAGTTTTTCTTTAATATTACAGGATTTTGAGAGGTTACTTCATATACTTTTTAAATGTCCTTTTTTCCTGGTTAAAGAGTGACTTCATTAAATTCTTTGCACAGGGTTTCCAACATTCAAAATACAGTGTATTAAGATCGTTGCAGTTGATTGCATTGCTAGAGCTATACATTTACATGCAAAAAGCCAAAATCTGGAGTACGTTCAACATTTTCAAGATTACAAAATTTTAAGTTAGTTTTCTTTCCCTGCTTTTACTGATTCACAGTTAGTATTTTGGCAGTGCATTAAGGGAACTAAGTGAATAGGTGGTAAGTCCTCTTCAGTCTCTAGAATAAAAAGTATTTAATAGATTATAACTGAATACAGCTTTAAAAAAAACCTTTCTTCTCTGGAGGCTAATAAGTAAGCAGTGTACATCTTCACTTTCTCCTTTCATTTCATTTGACATTATATATGCAGCCAAGGGGTAGGTATTTATCCATTCCAACAGAAGATGTTGTGTTAATCTCAGTAGAGGATCTGCCTGGAAAAACAGTCAAGTATCAGCGTATGTGTATCTTCCTGAATTGTATCATCATGGAGAATAAGATTGGTATCTACAGAATCCTTATGTAAAAGAAGAATCCATTCTTCTATATATGCCACTAAAAATATAACTCATTCCATACTTCTGAGAGAGACTGGAGTCATAATAATAGGATAAATTCTGTGCTATGTGCCCAAAGTAGTATAAAAAAAAGTGATTTATGAAACACAATGAGGGTCTTACCTCCTTGTCATTAGGTGTTAACATCTTCAGGGTTGTGAAAAACATTCTATTATAAAGCATAATATGCAAAACATTTTTGGCAGTCTGTATAATTAACTAATTTTCCATATTAGAGGACTCTCATACAGGAGATCTTGTGACACAGCTGTTGTACCTGCCTTCTGTTCTTGTTTTACTGATGGTAAGGTACTTGCTAAACACTGGCAGTGTTTGTAGTTATGCAGCCTTCCAGCAACAAAAAGTACGTGTCAGCCTGCTGATTTATGGACAATTGTTGTGATTCTCACACTTCAGAGCAGTAGGTCTTATTAACTTTGGTGTAAGTAATTTGGTGGTTTCTCTGTTGCTTCTCATCTTATTCAATGCTTTCTCATACCTCCCCTAGTTTTCCCTAAACCAATATTCGATTCATGTTGAAAGGAAAGTACTGTAGGTGTTAATTTACTTGGATGATGTCTTCAGGGATACTTTCACTGCCTTACTTTAGTACCATGCCTCAGTTAGGGTGCAAATCTAGGTTTTGTAACTACTGTGAGTGAGGAGCGACAACTGAAGGGTGGTTCAGAGCAAGAGCTTGACATGGGTCATCAGAGGTTATACCTACAGTGTGAAGCTATGCACTGTGGAAACGAGAGGCGCTTCCCAGGCTTGGTTTGCATATGAATGCCAGATGACTTTTGACTTCGTGTTGGGATGGGGCAAATTCTGGCCTATACCCTGGTTTGAGAGTAAGAATACCAAACCGCTCAAGCTGGAAGGGAGCTGTGTTGCACTCAAACAGGTCATCTGACAGGTACTTTATGGGCACCAGGGTTGTGGGGCACTGTAAATCTCATTTACCCTTCAATTTAAATGTATTCTAAATCACCCTCTATAAGAACCTGTCTCTCTTCATTACCGTAGAGTGAGCTTCAAGAGACAAGCCTCACTAGTGGGCCATTTAGATAGGTGGTGGGATTTTTTAGGCCTTCACCTCCTGTTGGATTAGGATGTCAGCTGCTATAATCCTCTTGTCTTTATTGCTGAATTATTTTAGCACAAAATTCTTCAGTATTGTATCATGTGGTAATACTGATAAAACCAAAGCTGCTCCAAACTTCAAACAGGGAATTATAACATAGAAGGTGAGGAAAATTAATTGCATTTGTGTCAACTCCCTGTGATGCAAGACCAGGACAAATTAATCTCCAGTGATCTGTTTGCTCCATTGATTTCTTTGGTATTATATTAAGGAAGAACATGATCCATTATCTATTGCATTGCTAGGAAATAAAAAAGAACTATGATTAAATATACCCTCATAATGAGTTGTAATATTGCTTTATTTTATATACATGAGAAAATAGACTCTCTTATTATTGTGGCTATTAGAGCATGTCAAATCTCAGATGAAGTCTGCTTTCAGCAGAGGAGTTCTTTTTCTACTTCATGCCAAAATTATGTCTCATTGAAATATTAGTTCATCCAAGCTGAACAATGAAGACAGGGTGTTTTGATTTTGGGAACTAGAAACCTTTGCTTTCTCCTGATTTGTTATAGCATTTCCACCTTTTCAAGAGCAGTGTTTCATTTGTTAGGTTCATCTTTTCAAATCTATGTATCTACAGAACAGAAGTAATAGATCAAGTTGTTGTACATTCATCTTTTTTCAGGAGTACCCCAAAATTAAGTTATTAAACCTGAACTAATTTCAAGAATTTTGTAGTCTGATTGTCATTTTAGTGAATTAGCAGGTATAAATGTTAGTATTATGTGAATGCTGACAAGCTCATGGAAGCTAGAGGCTGTTTATTTCATTTATTTCAGCTGGACCAGGTTTAAACTTTTTGTTTCTAAGAGATATTTTGTGATCATTAAAGTACTGAGCAGCTGAGAGCCATAGTTCCACAAACTGGGATGTATTTAAGAAGACAGAGTTTAATGATGTGACGTTGTTATTCAAAATTCCTAAAACATCATCTGTTTACAGATTTTTCAGTATTATCATTGTTGTGTTTGCAAATGTAAAGACATATGTCAAGCAATTTGTCTTAAGTAGAAGCTGACACAGTGCTAACAGCACTGGAAGCCTGCGAGGCCTGGAGGAGAGGAGAGAAAATACGGCAACTTAGTGTAACAACTGTCAGCTGTGAGGAAGTAGTAGCATTGCTCAACCAGCCACACCGCTTTAGGGATCTTTCCTTCATACAGCTCCTTGTATTTCTCAGACTGAGAGAGTGAAATTTCTGTGACATACTTAACACTAGGCAAAATACGCTGATAGATTGAAGTGTGACTGTAATAGTACATCTGTAAGTTGTGCATATTTTATAGACTTGTAGGGAGTTGGTGTGTTTCTTTGCTTGTTTTAGGGAGCAGGAGGCTTTTCCATTGTATCGTTAGTGGCAGAAAGCATCCAGTGTTACAGACCTGCACCAGAAACATTAAATAGTTAAACAATATGGCGGCAAAGCAATGATTAAATGATACATTGATATTAAACATTATAAAACATAAAGAAGGGGACTGGCCACTCTTTGTGCTTCTGTTTGAAGGGGAGGGAGGTAGGATGTAATGGTGGTGAGCCTTTAGAATATCTGAAATCTTCTCCCTTTTCAGCGCAACCCTCCCTTGCTGGTGAATGATCTGTTTGAAGATATCAAAGATGGAGTAATGCTAATTGCCCTTTTGGAGGTTCTTTCAGGGCAGAAGCTGGTAAGAACTTCCTTCCTTCTGAATATACATGATAGTTCCATAACTTCTCTAGGATACAATTTTCTAATGCGTTTCTATATTTGAATACCGTAAAAAACCTGACTGCTACATAGTAAAATAAGTTTATTCATAGAGTGGGCTATCTGGTTGCAAAACCAAAATAAAAGATGATTACAGACTGACATTCTTGATTTTATGCGTTTTCTGTTAATTTTGTCTCACTAGTTCATAAAATTTGTTTATTTGTATTATATTAGTCTTTGCAGTTCATCTGGGTGTTACTACTATGACACAAACAAGGTCTAAACTGCAAGCTACTTCTATACGTCTTGAAGAAATAATGACCGTCTTTTCTTGTTAGATTTACAGCTTTCTCTCTGAAAAAAAACCTGTGAGCCCCTCAAATTTCATGGGGTCTTATATCCATTTACCTTGGCAGCTGCTCTGCTACTGTAAAGAACCTTAACTGATGCCAAATGGCTTTTTCACAGCCAAGTTGTGCACAGAGGCCATGGTGTGTACACGGCAAATAGACTGTCTCTTGGGAGCCAGGCTAGTTTTGTGCATGTGATGTGGGAGAAAAATGAAAGGGGTTTAGGCCAAGGGCTCTCACTTTTTCCAAACCAGCTTGCAGATCAGGTGGCAGCATCTGAAAGAGTACACCAACGGTCCGTCATTTGGCTTGCTCTAGGGTTCAGGTGTTACCTGTTCCCTCACATGCAGGCAATTTGCAAGTGCCACACTTTTGCCCCTTTTTTATATTTCACTTCTGTTTTTATTGCAGGTGATACCCAAAATCAGGTAGTAATTCAGACTGCAAGAGTGATTTTACTGTAAGATGGGAAAAAAGCTACACTTTCAAGTGTGTTTCTGCTCTGTTGAAATATACCCATTTCTGTTTCTGTTCGTCTAAGACAGAAAGTCTCCCTCTTGTGGCAAAACAGAAGTAGTAAAACAGGAAGAGAATTTTAATAATGGCACCTGTTACAATGAACTTCATTGGATTGTATCCTGCCTACATTAATTAGGGAAAGACAAGAGATATCACAGAACCAGAATAATGTCTGGTTGATTTAAAGGTCATGTATAGCAGAATATGATATTCTGTAGTAACTGCAAGAGGAATCTCTCTATAGCAGGCCTTTGTTAAATCCATTATGAACACAAATTTCAATGAGAGCAGTGGTATATTTGCATTACAATATAAGATTCAGTGGGGAATTTAATTCCACTGTAGAGTATTAGAAGCCTAGGATGTCTTCTTGATTTAATTGAAATAATTCTGTCTTTTTTTAGCCTACATGTCTGAAACTCAGCAAAATTCATTTGTTCAATGAGGGTTTGCGATAGTTGGGGTTTTTATCACCAGTGAGGTATTAGAGACAACGGATAAAAATCCTCTAGGAAAAATGTCTTCACTGCAGACTGATTTCTAAAAATAACAACCACCTTGACTTCTCCTTTGCAAGCAAAAATATTGTACTGAGAGAATGTTGCCTTCTCTCAAATATATATAGATATATGTGTGTATAAAAAGAGAAGTAGTTTATTTTACATAAGAAAAACAGTTCTCTGATTTGATGATGCTTATGGGCTGAAGCCAACAGCTTGCATCCTGAGCTTATTAAGACATCTTATAACTTTTTATAATAGAACTATCACAGTTAGGTCCCCTCTATCTGTCGGTCCTCCCTATTAGTATATGCAAAAATAGAATTTGACTGTTCCAAGGAACATTTTAACATGTAAATCAGACTAAGCTAGGTACATAGACATTTATAATAATCTGGAACTTAATTTTTTGCAGCAAATTGGCATAAATCTAACTGGAGTTTACACTGTTCTTTCTCTTTAAGCCTTGCGAGCAGGGACGTCAGCTGAAGAGAATTCACTGGGTTGCCAACATTGGCACAGCTCTGAAGTTTCTAGAAGGAAGACGGGTAGGTTTTGTAGCACTTAGTCCTGGTTTTTCCTTATTTTTTTCTTTCTTTCCTTAAATGTATGATTTGCATCCAACTACCTGTTCTTATTCTCCAAAATTGGAGCTATGTATGCAGCCTTCAGTTTCTATACAGTGCCTAAAAGTTGCTGTAAAGTGAAAATGTCAAGTCCCAACCCTAATATGTAGCAATATGTAGGGTAAAACTTTTCTTTTTTTTCTTTTTTTTTTTTTTTTTTTTTTTTTTAGTTAGAATCAGCTTGGATGATGTCCTTCCTTTTTTTTTTTTTTTTTTTAATATCCTCTTCAGGTCCTCATGTTCACTACTTTCCTGTTGCTGTTCTCAGCAAAAAACAATGATCTTCAGTTCAGTAGAGGCATTCATTTATAATTAAAAGAATCGATTTATGGATTTCACTAGGTTGTACCTGCAAAACTCTACTCCCTGAAAGTATAGACATGACAATTCAGAACAGTGTGACCCCTTATTAGCTTGGCAGGACTTCAGACTAATTCCTGGATTGATTCTGGTAAAGTCAGTGCTGTGGCCGTTTTAGAAATGAAACAAAATATTTTATAAATTTAACAAAAGACAGAAAACCTAAAAGCTCAATGTGATCTAGGTATGAATATCAAATAAAAGCAAACTACTTCTACCTTTTTTCCTCACTTTTCTCTCTATATTGTAATGACTTATATCTGGTTTTTTAATTAGATTACAGATATTTTGTTCTTCTAATTTCTGCATTTTAATTCAATTTTTCTCAATGCAGATGTAACACCTGGTGGATTTTATGCCTCCACATTGCTGTACACCAGGAATTGTTGGGTTTTGGCATTCTTTCCCTCTTTTTAACCCTATGGCATCTTGACCTAATTATATTTCTCTTACATAGGAAACAACCTTAGCAGATGCCTGTAGAAAGAAATCTATAAGAGAACTTTTTTTAATTGAAAAATGTATAACCAAAGCAAAGACAAATATATTCCCAAAGCAAAATTCAGCTTTAGCTCACGATTTCACTAGTTTATGTAGTACAGTTTGTTAATACAAACCATATCATATGCAGCCTGAGAGTGGAAGCCTACAAAGAGAGCTGCTTTCTGTTGAGACCTGTATAAGATAAGACAAGGCTGGGGTGAAGAGCAAAAAACCTATGCTTCCCTACTCTACATGTCACAGTGTAGTGGGTGACCTGAACTTTGAATGACCCAGCTTAGATCCCAGGAATAATATAGCAGTGCAGCTAGATAACTGACCCTGCTGAGGGTCAAGATAAACCACCAGAAAAGGAGTACCGTAGTTTTGCTTGTGATGTCTGAGTATTTTTGTCTGGACTTTTCTTAGTTATTTCTGTATGTACTTTGTATCAATATGCCAGATTTTTCTTCTAGAGGAAGTTGGAAATACGCAGTGTGTCAGGTAGGTTGGTGTGCATTAGCAGGTTGAATCTAGCCTGAAGGACGCATCTATCCAGTCTGTCACCTTTTTCCTCCCAGAGGAGGTGAGGATGCTGTTCAGACAACTAAGGCCTCTACAGTAGCTGAGTGCAGTCCCTGGTCTGTACTCAAAGGTGAACAAAGGGAGACGGGTGGCTGTGTGCAGCGCTTTGGGGAGTGCTGACAGGGTGTCCTTCCTCCATGGGCTCTCCCATAAGTAAAGTTTATTACACATTTAATCAACTTCCTATTTTCACTGTCCAAACAGACTTCTGCAAACACTCCTGTTATACTGCAAAATGCAGCTGGCAATTAACAGATATCATTCTGGACCAAACTGTTTTTTCATGGTTCTGAAAAGTTTATTTTGTAGTTTTAGATCCATTTTCATGGAGTATATGACAAAGGTAACACAATAACTGGACTAGATAGGCTATGCTTCTGTGAACTGTAGCCTAATCAGAAGCTTTAGCTGAGTCCCTGTAAATCTTTTGATCTGTAATCTATGTAAGAAAAACCTTGCTTTCTAGAAAAAGAAAAGCTTTTGTTGGAATTGGTCCAGCTGAGACAATGAGACTCTTGGTATATTTTTGTTTAGGTAGGTAATAGAAAATTTTCCGTATCGACTAGTAGAGAAGCAAGTAATGTCTATTTTCCAGAGTTTTGTCAGATTTCTTGGTGGAGAGGATTGGAAATATAACCTGTGAGGATTTCTCCTCTGCCTCTTCTCAAACAGCCTGGGAGTTTTAATTCTGAAAAGAGCTTCACAGCCGTGAACAACAATTTTTTGTTTGCTCTTGACATTATCTAGTGGGTTTCCAGCTGCTGGTTCAGAGAACTGCAGTCTT
>WAAD01031873.1:2049-43237 GCA_013389945.1 Fregata magnificens
AGGTAGATACTTAGGCTTTAAGTTTAAGGATTAACTTTACTAGAAGCAAGATTTTCTGAATTAGTTTAATTTTAAAATCAGAAAAAATTATACAGGGAGTAGGTTTTTTTCTTTTTACTAATGATGTTTATTAGAATATTTTAATAACCATAGTATATTCATATTTGGTCATGTTTGTTCTTCACAGCGTTATTCAACCTCATACCAGTGGGACTTCGAGTTGTTGCTATCCAGGGTGTAAAGACTGGGTTGTATATAGCCCTAAATGGAGAAGGTTTCCTCTACACATCAGTAAGTACCTTTCTGAACTCTGTTTAAGAGGCACAGCTGAAGTTGAAATCTACACAGGAATGAGATGCGTATTCACTTTTAAGAAGTTCTATAATGTCTAATGGATATACATATAGTACACACACCTGTGTACCCATATATGTATGCAGCATATCTATAAATGGAATACAGTAGAAATTACTGTCTGCTATGTATGAAAGTCTGCATGTTAGCAGTCCTAAAAATACATTCTGTAGAGCTCTTTTTCTGGTAGGCTATACTGGTAGTGTGCAATACACCACAAAGATTATTGCTTTCAATTAAATTCTCCAGAATTTTTAAATAAAGACCTGCAATTATGTTCTTAGTGACTTGTTGATCGGAATCCAAAGGCTGCTCCAACAGTTACTTTTATTGATAAGACTTACAAGTGTAACTTCTGCCTAAAAAGTCATTAACAGCCTTACAGTTTATCACCATAATCTTGTAATTGTATGCTTAGCATTATTGATTTTTTTATTTCAGATATCAGGAAAATAAAGGGTCCTGTGAGGGACTCTATCTTTGTAGAATGATCAAAGTTTAAGAAAAAATCTTTTGAGTCACCAAGGAGGCTGCTGGATAAAGTGATCGGAAAGGCCTCAGATTGTTTAAGATATTCCAAATTATTTGATGCTGATCATTCAGTGTGGTGTTGTGAATATAAAAATCCTCAGTTTTGTGTAAATTTAGTGTCTTAACCTCCTTTGAAAGGCAAATAGACTTTAATGTGAACAGGCAGTTCTGTCAGGAATTAACAAGGTGGCTTAAAGGATTTTTCATTACTATATTTTTATTGCCGTCTGTGTTGAATTTATTTACATAGTGCTTTTTCCATTTTTTACGTCACATAGTTCTTAATTCCCCACTGAGTTACAATGGACTGCTTTGTTTTCAATGTCCATTGAAAGGAAATTGGACAGATTAAGTTTCTGGTGCCCCAAGGGAAAGTATTCTGTTTGTTTCAAATATACAATTGTCTTGGAAAAGCTAATTAGGAAGAAAAAATGGAACTAATCTTGAATGTCAATGTCAAGACAAAGAGAAAATTCCTCCTCATAAAATGTCTGCTGGAAACTCCAGCAGTATGATTTAAAACATTTATTTTCTTCTGTTAAAAATAAAAAATTCTATCACAGGAAAACGTGCAATATTCGCTGTCAGAAGAAAACGAGAAGAAAAAACCTAGAGCTATAAGAGAAAATGCATTGCTGACTTCCCAGTTCCATCAGTTCATGTGGGGAGTTCATTTCAGTGTGATGGCATGAACAGTACTTTTTAAATGTATTGGTACAGTTAAGAGTACATTCTTGCTCAGTACTCTTTCTGAAGTGAGTTCTCAGTCCTTCAGAAAGAAATATAAATTTCAGAAAATGTACCAGTTTCCTGATGGGTAATTCTACACAGGGAGGGACTCTACATGAACAAATTCTGGCAGCCGTTGTGTTTATGTATTATTCTGGAAGTGGTCCAAGTTAAACGAATGGTGTCATCTGGGGAAGGGAAAGGAGTGGAAAGTACAAGGCAAGATAAGAAGAGATGTCTGGATCCAAACTTTGAATAGATGTGAGCCCGACCCTTAGAACATCCTCAGGTCTAACAAGATATTTCTGTCATGCCGGTGGGAATCTGAATTGCTTTGTTCCTATGTCTTCTTTTTGAGCAACACAGATTACTTAGGTTGTGATCAGTCTCATGGATATAAATAAAAGATTATTTATAAGGAAAATGTAATCCACATGTTCAATGTTTTGCAGGATTGCATATTCTTCATTGCCACTAATGGCAAGATTTTTGGACTTGATGACTTCATGTATTCCTGTAGTTATTGGCAACTTGTTAAGTACTTCTGAATTTTGTTCTGTGAATGTTGTTACGTTTTGAGTGTATTTCTCTTAAAAATTTCTTAGGAGAGTGTCTCAATCTGTCACTTTACCTTGTGTGAGGTAAGGAAACGAGTGTTTTTGGAATGGTTACTCTTCCTCGTGCGGACAATGAAAGATGAGTGGCCCATTGAGTGACAAAGAGGTGTGACACATTAGAAAACTCAGTGGAAGCCTTTAGTTTTGGTATGTCTACAAAACGATTTTCAACTTACTCTTTTGTCAAGTTGAAAAGTAGTAATATTTGGTAATCATCTAATGCAAATTTAAAGGTAGTGATTTCAAAATGTCAGTGCTGTAGCACAGGTTTGCTTGTTTCATATTAATGTATTGAAAACATTGACAATACATTTTTGTCTTAGCAATTGCCCGCTTTCAGCTTAGAGACTAACGCATTTGAAAATAAGAAGAGAAAGCATCAGAGAGAAGTCTGTCTTCTCCCTGAGGATCAAGATGAAGAAATACTGCGTGCAGAATATTTTAAATACCGTCATTTGTAGAAAAATATTTTTAACCAATCACTTTTTATCGCTGTCTTGTTGGTGGATTTTTTGAACTCTCTGTCATGGTTGTGTATCTGTTGCACCTGCAATGCAGAAGTTCTGTATTACATGTCATATATGTTTTTCCCTTGTCTATTCAGGGGAGGATGGGAGAAAAAAGTTTTCTAAGTTTCGTATGCCAACTGTCATCATTGAAAAGTGCCACATAATGGGAATGCTAGTTAAAATTTACATATCTTTAGATATATTACCAATTTCTTATAAACATTTTAAAAAAATGGAAGCATGCACTATAGACTAAGTAGCAATTATAGTCTAAGTTGAGACCAAAGTCCTGTATAGTCCTTCTCTGCAGAATACCTCAGTGTCCCTTTTTCCATCCACAGTATATGAAACCCATTGCTTGTGAGAATATCCTACGTGTTGATGCCTCTCTTCAGAGACTGAAGGCCCCAATTCAATTATTTTTGTCATAAGCGTCACATGATGCTGACTAATTAAGCAACAGCACTGACAGGAAGGTATTATGTGTGATCCTGCTTTCTCTGATATGAAGTGTTTGGTAAGAGGAAAATGAAGGTACAGTGACAGACCAGTTTTACATGTAGATTATCAAATGCAGATTTGCATTGTTTTCTTGCTTTGTTTTTTTTTAAAAAATCTTTTTTTTAGTGGTTGTTTGTGTCAGTTTGGGAGTCTCTTGGCTTTTTTCTTATTTTATTCTGCCATATTTAAGATTTTTTGAACTAATTCACAGAATTAGAACTAGGAAAAAAGTGCCGAAATATCATAGCAGATTGTTATGGCAGTATTTCTTTCTTAGAAATGGAAAGCAAATTGTGTAGGAAAGTCAGTCTCAAGAGCTTTTCATACCTATTTTGCCTGCTGCAGCAGTTGAGATTTGTATTCTGTCCTTTGGGGATTGATCGAGTCAAGGTCCCTAACACACGCCATCAAAGCCTTGTCAAATAAAGGAGAAGCAAAATCTTTGGAGTTTGATACGGCTTTGCAGAATTCCTGAGAGAAAATAGTTTTGCAAAATTATAACCTTATTTTTCAATGCATTTAAATAATAATTGTAATACCATGATTTGTTATTTTCTATCATATAAAATATGAGAACAAGAGCCTTTTCATGTTCAGTTTTTTTCCTTGCACTTTTAAGGGTTAGCCCGCTTAAAGACTATCCATTAAGCTCACCATTTTTAAGTCTTAGTTTATTGCATCCAATTTTATTTCTGTGTGTGTATGTATACCTATACTTACATATGTTTATCCGTATATATCCACTCGTAATTAGGATATATTAATTTAGTGACAGCTTCCCAGTTCTAGGTGTATGTTAGTGAGCAGTAAGAATTACAAAACTAAGTTGAAATTTATTTTAGATGGATTAATGAACTGTGAATAATTCAGTATTTATGACTGACTTAATCACTGTGAAAGCTAGTTGGAGCTGGATTTTTCCAGAAAGAACCATCTCAGTTACTAGCAATATTTTTGACGTAATAGTTATGGACTTTGTATGTTAAATTCCAAAAACATGCCTTACTCCTATCTCGCCTTTGGAAAGGGTGGGCAAGATAAGGTTTTACTTCCAGGGTTGATCCTGTCAAAATCAAAAGGAGTGGAACTGGCTCCATGCACTGAAAAAAACAGCACAGCCGCAGGGATTATCCATGGGGAATGGGTGTTGCCTGCAGCAGGAAGATGGCAGTGCAGTACACAGCAGAAGCTTTTGTTGGTTTTGATGCTAATTTTGGTCAACTCACTCTGCAAAAGGTTCATTAGTTCAGCTTTCAGGGGGGCTGCATCTTCTTGTTTTGCTTCTAGGATTTTCTACTATCATAACAGGATGAACTCAGAGGTAAAACTTATGTTAGTCCATTTTATGATTCCTGTTTTCCTAAGGTGAGGAAATGAGAGTCTTCTTGAATTATATCAATGAATTTCTCTCAAGAATTACTTGATGTATCTGGGAGGGTTTGGAAGGGCTACTGGGTTTTGGTTTTTTTCATCCTAGGAGCAGTTTAGCAGGGTGTTACCAACATTTGGTGGCTACTAGAGCAACAGAAAAGGGAAAAAGTAAAATGTAGAAAGGAAAAAAATTCCTAACTCTAAAACACTTTTACCTGCTTGTGCTTTCTTCTTTGTGTTTCCTTTTTAACCATTTCTTCTGCCAGTCTTCACTGAGACCTGAGATGTGGACGAAACCAGAAAGAGAAGAGTACGCCTGTGATATTGTCAACAGCAGATATTAAAGTCATAGCAATCCACTGCATGGTTTCTTAGTAAGGCTGATGAACTGCAGAGATGCTTTAAAAGATGACTGAGCCTGCAGGGCCAGGTCTGAACTGCCTGGTCACCTCTTCCAGCGTGGTGCCTGGCTGGAGTTGTGCGCTGGGGCTCCAGAGCTCCTCTTCTGGGTATGGGGCAGTGGAAACCTCGCTGGGAGGGTGTGGAAAGTAACGGAGAGACATGGCTGTGTTTCCGGGAGGTCTTACCAACTTTTTATAAAGTATTTCAGAATTAGGGACAGCACACTACTCACTTTACAGAATAATCTTCTTGTAAGATGGGGGTTTGTGTTTGATCTGCCGCGGTACATGGTGTCGAGGGTGTTGGAAGGGTGCTGGTTGGGTAGTATTTCTGCAGCAGTAAGATGTCAGTCTGTGTCACAGCCTTCATGAATGAGAGAAAACATCAATATCTGTTACTGGGAAGTGTATTGTTATATCGCTCTGGCAACTCTCACCTGAAAGAAAAGCCTTTTAGGGTTTCTCCTGACATTTCAGCAGCTTCCCGGTGCTGGTATTTCCACCACTTCTTTAAGCCCGCATTGTTGACCTGTCTGAGGAGAACAAAATTCAGCCTCAAGGAATAAGATAGGAGCATAGACAGTACAGCCTGCAAAAGAGTGAGAACTGAAGTAATCCATATTTGTAGTATCTAAATCAAACAAAAAATAAGTTTTGGTAGCTTTTCATAGAGCCTCTCTTAGTGCTTTGGAATAACAACGCTTAGCTTGTGCAGTGCTTTGAAGGTTCAAAGGTGCATAAAACCTTATAATAAACAGAACAGAAGGGAGTTTAAATTAGGCAAAACCAAAGAGGAAATACGACATTTTAAGTTTAATTTTTCTTTACAAGAATAATCAAAGAGAGGTTAATGTGACATCAAGGCAGCATTTTTCTGTTGATTTTGTATTGCCACAGTATAACAGTGGTTGACCTAGGTTTTGGCAGAGACTGTTCCCCACCTTGCAAGGTAGTGTAGAAATAGTTAGGAATATATCTGTTTAGAGAGACATGGACAAATATGAACTTGCTCTGTGATTTTAAACAGCTAGGCTTTTGTTCTAGTAGTCAGAAGTGTACTGAATAATAGAATAGGCTAAATCTTGCTCTTGAGGTATCTGTGGTTTTGTGAACGTAAGCACATCGGAGTGGAGTGACTTCTTTAATAATATTGCCATCAACAAGAAACATGATTTTCTTTCTTATGTCAGACTTATGCTTTAGGGTCTCAGCCTGCTCCCATGCTCTTATCTCTCAGCATAAACTTTACTAAGACAGGGATAGGACCTCAGTTCACTTGTCATTATGTGTGTCTTGGAACTACTCTGGCACACTTCAGAGAGAGGAAAATGGGTGAATTTAGTTATTTGAAAATCACAGCTTCTGATAAAGACTTTTGAAAACTAGTTATGTTAACAGTGGTATTTTTAAGAGTGTAAATGCATAGACCTTATGCAAGCTCCATCAGCTAATTTTAAGGGCTTACTACTAAAGTGCTTTCTTATGTATGAATACCTTCTTTGCATAAGCTGTTACCTTTTATTCAATTTTTTATTCCAGTCGCTTGGAAGGTGACCTATATTTGCTTCATGTAACAAAAGTTTGTTTGAGAGGGGAGTAAATAGCATGTTTCAGGGCTGTGTTCCTCTGTAAGTTAGGCTGCATTGCTCAAAAGGTAAACAAGTTCAGCATGTTCTAGAAGTAGTTGAAATACACTGACAGGGAGGAGAAAAACATCTGCACGGTTTATGCTTATTTATATCTGTGTTTGGAGGTAGATAATTTGTCTCCCAAGTTGCCTGCCAAAAATAAATACAGAAAATTGGTAATGTGTTTATTTATTCTATGGTGGTGCTTAAGGAACAATTGATAACATAGCCCTGCTGTATTGTACAAAATAGTGCCAGATGTCCCTGCTACAGAGTATGGTAGAAAAGGGGTATAAAATACATACTAAGTCCATGACTTTTTTCAGTGGGTTAGGTTTTCAGTACTTTTTATAGTTGAATGTGCTGAAGCCAGTGTTTTCACGCACAAGGTAAGGGGAAAATGAGATATGCACAGACACATGAGAGTTTGATAGGGCAGGAGAGAAGTGAGAAGCAAAGAGGTGAATGGACTGAGGCCGACATGAGGAGACTGTGATAAGCAGGGATTTTAAAAAGTGGAGAAATAGCACAGTTGAGCAGAACAGAACTGTAGAAAACCCTATGATGATATCATCATTGTAGAAATGTTTATGATGATATCACCATTGTCTGAGTCTGATGCTTGCATTTGTTACTACCTCTGAGTCTTTCACATGCAGAAATGGCTACTATTTGAACTACAGTTCATAAACAGTACTAGTTAAAGAAATATACTACTTTGAATATACAGAAAGATAATTAGTACTATAAAGATACAGTATTTTAGTGTGGCTTCATCTGTGGCAGCTGTTTCACCCTCCTGCCATTTAAACACTATACTGGGAGTAGTAACAGAATTTGACTCAAAACTTACAGTGATGTTTCTTGCCACTGAAACCAAATATGTGTGTCCTGTTTGGTTCATTAATGTCCACAGTATCCTTGACAGGACTTAGCTGAAATTTTTTATCTACAAGAAACACTTTCATATTAGCTTAAAATATTTCTTTTCCTTTCCCACGTTTATCTCTCATATGCACATGCAAAAAATTTGATACATGTGTTCTTTCCCTAAGATTTCAGAAATGTACATATACGCATCAAGGTTAAAAAACTGCTCTTCCAAACTTCTTGTCAAAGCATGGAAGATCACAGAGTCAGCAGCTGCAGTTGGATATTTTTCAACTAATAATTGTATGACAAGGAATAGTAACTGTAGGTAGATATGCTAAAATGAGGTAATCTAATCTCATGCTTCAGGAAGTAAGATCATTGCCACAGGGATCAAGAGGAATGCTTTCCTCAATATATGGCATTGCTTACTGTACATGCACTGAAGGAGGTTTGCCTCTGAACTATTGCGCAATGGTCACAGCCAAAGGCTGAGCACAGGCTTGATGGACCAGCAGCTTAATCTAGTCTGTCAAATTTCTGCTTCTGGCAATTCTTCTCATGGTAACCTCCCTGTATTTTTGGCCAATGTTTGTTTTGTTGCATAAATACAACTATACTTTTCTGGATGTTTCTTTATTCTCAGCGTTGTTGTTCTTAGACATTTGGGGTTGTCTGTAATCCTAAATGTTGAATGCTGTCTCACTGTGTATTGTAGTCTTCCAAGACCCCTTTTGTCTTCTGTTCTTTTACTTCCCTGATAATTGTCATTGCACCAGCAAAAGGATCATGTTTGAAATTTTTAATTTACTATTCATTACTATTTAATCTTACTCATTCATTGCATCAAAGTATGAGAAGTATCTACCAAAGATTTAAAATCTCTCAAATTTTAGACAATTATCAAAAACATGTTCCCAAAACAAAACCCTACCACTTCTTTCCGTTATTGGTTAATGAATATTCAAAACATTGAAGGCAATTGTAGATGGATTTTATGGTAAGTTTAAATCCCTTTCATAAGAAATTTGGTTCTTATGATGTTAAGAAGGCTTCTCACTACATCTTCAGGATTTCTAGGTAAGAAACAAAAATTAACTCTGTGTGGAGTAAAAGAACAACAACTAGACACATGTAGTGCTGCCTATCACTGCTGTAGCTGCATAGTTAATGCACTTTCTGTTATGCAGGGCTATTTCCAAAAGATGTATGGCTAGATACCAAGATAGATGAACAGAAATGAACTATGAGCTTTTAAATATAAAGTCTATTTTTAAAAAAAAAATTCTGGTGGGCTGAAGAATGGCTTTAGTCAGACAAAAATGTGCTTTCATTATGCAAGAAAAGTTCAGTATTATCTTGCAGAAATGAAACAGTCAAATGCATATTTTGTTAATTTTTAATAATTTCTCTAAAACTTTTAACTAGCTGCATCAGAATATTCAATTTATATCCCATAATATTAACATAAAAGAGGAAAATGTTGTATTTACCTATGTAATTAAAGAAAATTATGCGAGCATCCTATAACTTTAGGGAGCTTGGTAAGGCACCCTATATATCCTATAATAAGGTGATGTGGGCTCAAGTATGTGAGTATTAATTTATCATTGTACCTTTGCAACACAATTCTGTATAATGTGTGGTCCTTAAGATTGAACTGCAAAAGAAGGACAGTATATTTAACACATTATTGTAGTGTGCAACTCTACACAATAGGGCTTTGTATAAAAGATATGTTTCTATAAATACCAAATGTTGAAAAAAACCATGGCAGTCTTCATCACTGTTGTAAAATGAAAGCGTTATTTGCAATGCAATAGCCATAGATGTCTTCAGTATTAGTGTTATAGATGTTAGTGATTGATTTATACATAATATCCATCACATTTTTGGAACAAAACAGGTTTCATATTATTCTTGATTTTTTTGGTCTTTTTTTACCTTGCTGTTATACACATTTATTTTCTTGTTGCAGCATATTCATTTTTTCACTTGAATAGGCAAGTGTGTAGCTAAGATTAGTGCGTGATGGTCAGTGATAAATTTATATCCCCTGTAATCTTTCCATATGCCAAGTGCCCCTGTGGAAAAATTTGGGATATTTCAGTTTCTTCCTCCTTGGTGAGGCAGCTTTAGCTGTGGGCTGGATCCTCCATGGAAACTTGACCATCTGGGCAGGCCCATAGAAATGCTGATTCTGCATGTCCTGACTAATGACCCCTTATCCTGGCCTCTTGCTTGTTGGCAGAGCCTATTAATCTGGGAGCTGCCCTAGTGTGTTCATGGCCCCTGTTCTTATATGTGAGTGCTGGGGGGAATGGGGGCTGCTTCCACCAGCTTTCCTCTGCTGGATTTTCTGTGGCCAGGGACTAGACGCAGAGTGCGTCTTTGCAGAGCTGTGACAGTCTGTGGGTGAATACGTCCACATAAGCGACTGCGATCACCTCTGAAGCCTTCTCATTCCCGTGGGACTAAGTCTCTCTGAAAGGATAACTCGAGACCACTTTTTTTCCCCTGTAGCTAAATTTGTAGTTAACTATTTGCTGATTAGAATTCACTTACGACGTAAATGAATGTGTTAGGACTGATTTTTAGGTGTCCATACAAAACTGGCTAGGAAAGCAAGCGTCCAGTAACTTCTTTTACGTAGTTGTAGCAAACATCAAGTCTTCATCTCCCTCTTGGCTTCTCATGTCAAATTCCTCAATCCTCCACTTTCTCTGCTGGCAACTTTCCCTAACAGTGTTCCCTGGGGTATTTCCATGGGCAGTCCATGATCATCTGTGCTCATTTAGACAAGTATCATAGACCTTACAACCTACTTTTGACATTTTTCTTTGTAGAGTGTGACTCTTCCCTGCATTCTCATCTTTCCCTCATTTGGGACACTATTCAGTCACCAGAGAGGCAGTTTTAGGTGGGGACAGGCGGATGCAGACCTCCAGGACAAATGTATGAGGTTCATCTGTCTTGTTACTTGACCAAGCACTAGCTATGGCATGGCATCGGAACAACACCTAGTGATGGTGTTGTTTTGGTCTTTTCTGCCCATAGCTTAGTGTAATTGCATGGATCTTTAATAAAATAAAAGTTCCAGTTTCAAATTTGTGAAATGCTGTCTGGATATTGGAGGGCTCCAAAATTCTCAGAAGTACCAAGTGTTGGCCTAATTCTGATGCTAATTACAATTGCTGATCTCATAGGTAGCAGGGTTGGCATAACTGAGCACTTTCAAAAATCGCTCTTGCAAGGATTAAACTGGGAGGTTTACTGTGCAATGTTTATTCAACATATTCTATTCACTGTCAGATGAGAAGCTCTCTTGACTGATTCCTGTTGACTTGACAAGAATTCTTGTTTTTTAGCAGACTACAGATACAGCCTTGGGGACATACTGTCTCTCCCCGGGGGTCTCTCAAAAGGAATCATAAATCTGTAGAAAATCAGCAGTCAAACCTGAATCCTGGACTAAAAGCGTGGGAGTAGGGGTGAGTAGACAACTCACCCCATCATGTCTGAATTCAGTTGTGACTGTTCTCTACATTCTCTTGTCCTGATATATTTGTCACTAAACATTTTGTAACAAAAAGTGACACGATGCTACTACCTGGCAAAACATGAACCCCTGGACTTACTATGCAGGATCTGCAGGAAAACCCTGTACTTTGAGTAAGTGAAACAAAAAGCTAAAGACTTAAATTCCTTCTCTGCACCGGTAGATTTCTTTTTCCAATAGCAGGTCATGTTGTGGATAGCTTTGGCTTATTAACAGGATGATAAAATTTTTTAGCATTGCTAGACATTTACATTATATTACTTAATCTGGAGTGTGATTGTGGCTGCAAAGCTGAAAACAAAGTGTTTCAACATGAAAATGAAATACCAGTACTTTGTGGCTCCGCAGATGTACACAGCTAAAGACCTAGAGTTTTCCACAAAAGAGATGTGATTGCCTAATTCACCATGGAATTGTTTACTTATTGCAGAATTGCCTAACGGCTGGTGAATTTTAAAAAGATAGGGAAAGGTTTTTATACCACGGGCACAAAACAAAATATAGCCAACATTTCAAAAGCATAATATGTTCCCTTTTTCATGTCCCTCTTGGCCAGCATCTGACTTCTGTGTTGTGACTGATGTCCCCTAAGCAGTTATACCCTGTCACATTGCCATTCAGGCTACAGGCCAAAACAGCACAGTCCAAATCATCAGGAAAGAGAATAGTATTATGAGAAGACCTACTCCTAAAAGTAGCTTAGAAGATGTTAAGAACAGGTAGAAGTATAAGATTTTTTTAATCTATTTGCCAAGTATTGCTACTATTTCTCCCACCAGTGTTTTACATTATTGGCTGAGTATGGCTTTATTTAAAAAAACTAAGGGTTTAATTTTTATAAAATTTTAACCAAAAAGTAGACCTGCCTGTGATTAACTACATTCCACAGTCCTTGTTGGTATTTTTTTCTTTATCCTAGAATGTGTTTGGATGTTCCCTGCCAAGGGAAGAGCAAGGGGCATGTTACTGCGATAATGTGAAAATAGACTGGTCAGACAAAAAAGTGAAGTATAATTAATCAAGAATAATCTGGAAGCACTATTTCTGTAAATTATTGATGTTCTCAGGGATATACAAACTGAAAAATGTATTCTCTCAGAACTCTTTTCTTTTTATAATGGCATAGAATAATTTTTAGATTTGGTAGGAATTTTTCCATTCATTCCAGTGGGATCCAGAGCTATTGCGCTATACTTCAGTAGGTGCCAGAAGGATTTGGATGAGTGTAAGCATCGTTCTCATTCATCTTCTTCTTGAACAAAGTATAGCAGGGAGAATCCCTCTGTTTAATTCAATATCCGAATGCTGCTAGTAAAAAGTATGTTTAATTTCAACCTGCATACCTTCTGTTTTCTGGAGAACTTCTTTTAAGGCTTAGGGTAAGATAGCAAGAGGCAGCATTTAATATTCTTTTTCAAGACTTATGTTGTTTGCGAGGGGGACTGAGTTGACTATTTTCTTCTTGACATTTGAAGATCAGGAGTGTGCCCTTGTCTCTTCATTTTCGAGTATCTATTGGCACCAGCAGCAAAGGAGATGAAGAAATTGGCCTTTCAGGCATTGGAAGTGACAACTTCAGAAGCATCAGCTGAGGCAATTCTATCACCCATTTAGCATTCATTTGAGCATTGAAGGTGGCTGAAGAATAGCCTTTGAAAACAGAATAAAACATAAAATTGATATTTCCCCTTAATACTTACAGAAATTTCACTGCATCTTTGACAGCTGACAGCATCCTCTCCTGTGCTATCCTACTCAGAACTGTGAAAGCCACTTTTCTTCAACTGACATGATTAAAGTAGAAGATAGATCAGTTGATTTTTGATTTTCAAAGATTATTGTATGGAGGTGACTGTTCTAGAGATGGCATGTGATGAATAGTGAGATAGTATCTAAACTACTGTGTCCGACTCACAGCTTTGGATGAATAAGTATGGCATTGAGAAAGAAGGAGGCAGAACAAAGAATTAGGATTAGATGATTGACAGGTAGATCATAGTAGGTTCACTTCAAACTCTGCCAATCATATGAAAACTGTCTCACTAGTAAATTCTGCCTGAAACTACTGAAGGTAAAAATAGCCTCACTTGGAATTGTTGGAATTACCCTGATAGGAAATGTGGGGGCACTAGCCATGTCAGATGGACACAAGATGCAAAGTTCACACAGTGTCCTTTTATTCTGGCAGATCACAGGTTTTGATAGCTTTGAAGAGGCAAGTTCAGTTTCATTTGTCTGTAGATACACCAAACTCAGAAATATAACGTGGAGTTCTGCAGTCCTGGTCTTAAAAATAAATACACTATAACCTTGTTATCGTCATGACTTCAGTAGACATATTTTTGTGTGAGCCTACAGTGGTAGAAGTTTCTTGGACAGATTTGTGGAATGAAATATTAGTCATGGAAATGCGAAGAAAACATTGATGGGTTTTTTGACTGAAAAGTCACAAAAGAAGTCCATGAGTGTAACCGTTAACTTATGATATTGCTGAATAAAGGAATGATGAATAATAGTTGTGATACTGTAGCTGTTCTTGACACCAGTTCCTGAGTGTTAATGGGAGCATAGGAAAGTTGATTGTGCTCAAATGTCACCTGAGTCAGCAAAATAAATGTTTTTTTTAAACATCTCATTGGACTTAATAGAAGGTAAAATGCAAGACATTACTTATCCTAATAAATATTGTCTGTTGTCTACATTAATGGAATTTAATCAGAGTATTGCAAAATTAGTAGTAAATACTGGAAAATCTTGTTGCTTTGTTAACAGTTTTGCAGGGTAAAAAGTAAAAATTACAACTTGTGAAAATTAACATTTTTTTAAAGATACTAACTAAAAATTAAGAATATTTTGAAAGAGGTACTTTGAAATTATCCAGGTAAAAAGTTAGCTTTATTTCCAGAAATAATTACTCAACAAAATTTTCAAGATCTTGAACTGTGTTCTTATTTAGGCTTGGGGAAATGCTGAAATCTTCCTGGAATTTTTAGTCAAAATTCTAGAAAATCACAAGAAAATAACAACATAAATACAAACTCATTTAATAATGCTCCTATTGCTTATATGTGTGAAGTGATGTTAGTATATATCCCCCCCCCATGCATAGAAGTAGTGTAAATTATATATAATGATGTCATTTAATCACAGACATTAAAGTAAAAAAAAAAAAAACACAGAACTATTTTGAGAATGAACATATTCTCTGTTAACACAGCCTGAGTAATCCAAATTATTATCCAGTTTTACAAGAACTGAACCGCTGTATTTTGAAGATTCAGAGTATTTCTTTCGTGCTTCTATCAATAAAAGTGTTGATAATCAAATCAGGAAGCATTGCATTCAAAGATATGTAACAGTAACTTTATAAAAAAATCAGAGAAAATTAGGCAATTATTTTGCCTTCTTAGTTGTTACCATCTGTTGGTGATTTCTAATCAGACTGGGTGGTATTTTTGTAAAAGAAAAGGGCTTCAGAAGTTCACTAAATATGTTTGTGCGTATGTGATGGTTTTTTCTCCAAAAAGATGAAACCACCTTTTTTCTTCACACTGTTCCATTCGGCTAAGCAACAAATGTTGAAAAATGCCCACATCTATTTTCTCTCTTTTTTGTCAAGTCCTATTTGTTAAAGTAGTGCTGTACTCTTTTCCTTTATCTCTGGATGGAAGAAGGAATTTTATTTGGCATTTCATGGCCTGCTGCTTTTTCTAAAGGTTTCCAACTCAATTCCCCTCACTGGTAGACAGCAGGGGGTTCTCTAGCTCATGCTTAAGATTGTTAGTAGTATCGTTCTGTTAATGTCAAATTGATATCGCTCTGTGATTGGAATGACCTGGAAAGCAAGCTCTGCTGGATAAGCCCTTATTAAGGTGACATATTGTTCCTTTATTCTGAAGTAAATATCTGCTTCCAACTGTAAAACACCCATCAAATATATAACTAAAAAGACTCATTTGTTTATTCTATAGTATGAATAGGTAAAACAAGTAAACACAAAAATAAGTAAATATTTTCATTAACATCTTTTTCTTTGCCATATGCATTCTGAACATCAGCGTTGAAACATTGACAGGAAGACAGGTTTTTCTAGGACAGTTTGTTAAAATGATAATCTTATATTATGCTAATAAAAGAATATGCTGAGGATTTCTCAGACACATCAACAGTTTCATACTTTTTGGGTAACCTCAGTGAGGGGCAAACTCTGCTGCTTCCATGAAAAAAGCTTTCTGAAACCAGAGCCTAGCTGCCAACAAATACCCATAGTATGGTGGCAGAAACCTCTTATTTCGTTAACGGCTTCCACCTGGGGACCCCAAAGAACTTGATATGCAGGAATGAATGTAGCTTTGTAACTCCCATGTGTGCTGTGCAAGAATGCCAGTAAGCATTCTTCTCTTCTGTTAAAAAAACTAAAAAAAAAAAAAAAAAATTAGGAACCTGTTTAATTTAGAAGAGTTTAATTGACCATGGTAACAGAAGTATATGTCAAGTGTTAAGTATATAGCAAAGACTTGAGATATGTGAACATGTAACAGTAGAAGCTATTCTGCACAGAGCCCCTAGTTCTTTCTCTGGACTGTTTTTAAACTGGACTCTGACAGGGTTAGAAAGCAGGTACCTGAATTTCTCTTTGTTTTCTTGAATTTAAAAGTCATAATAAATTCATCACAGCACCATAGCATGTGGTTTGAATGCAGTCACAAAGCTGTCTGTCACCTGGAAAACCTCTCCTGAAATGATTGACCTAGATTCAAATGATTTGAGACAACTTTATGGTAGAATGAATTTAACAAAACTTTGAAATTCTTTTTGCAGCACGGCTGTATGTAGATTGCAGTGTGGAATATCCTAATTTCTGCCACTAAGCCATGGCAAAATTGCATTGTTCATCAACATGCTGTTTCCAGAAATGTCTCTTAAGTAGATTCTGTAAAAGTCCTGTCTCTTTATCATTTTAACAAAATGATGAACACAGTGGCAGAACAGTGAGAGAACAAGTATGTTTTTTTCATACAGTTTGTTTGCCAAGGGCTAAAACCTCATGTTCAAAGTAGCTGTCTAAAATGAGCTTTTTTGCGTCTCTTTTTTTGTCTGTTTCTGGTGACTGTTTCTTACCTCAAGCCTGTTTTGTTGGCTAACTGGATTACTTGAATACTGGTACTAAGATGTAATTTCTCCCAGGGGAATTTTATATAAAGCCACCTTATCAGTACACAGATAAAACTTTACTTTCACAACCTGATCTGGCTGGTTTGGTCCTGATGGTGGAAATCTCCTAGCTGTGCTAGAGTAATACAAAGCAGCACTGCCAGAAACCAAGCTACAACTTTTAGTATGTTTTACTGCTCCTTGGAAAAGTTTTGCTAAATATGACTCTGTTGTCTTCTAGGTTTAACTTCTGCAGTGGAGAATAGTAAAAGAAAAGTAATATTGATCAGATTAAACATAAGTAATCATTTCAGATGTCAGATTGAGCATATAAATTGAACAATCCATAACTGTTTCAAAATCCCATAGTTTAAAAATATAAAATCCATATTTATTGGGTAACAGTTAAGTGAAATGCAGTGAAATGATAAGCACTGCAGGCCACAATCCTGTTAATGCTGCTATTAGATTGGGCCCTTACTTTTTAATAGCATCATAGGTGATTTGAAACATAAATATCACTTAGAAAAATAGCTGTACTTTTATACAGCCCTCTCTACTTAATTAAATTATATCACTTGTAAAGTTTTTGTGCTTGAAAGGAGTTATGTCAATAAAATTGGAAAAGGTTCTTTCTTTTTGATGAGATATACTTAATAGTTTCTCTTTCATCTTAAAAGCACCATAATAATGAAAAATCTTAGGTTGAAACTGAAGGTACTCCTTTGTTTCCATTTCTTTATATTAAAATGGCTTTCTATCCAATTTGTACAATAAAGCATTACCTTAGCATTAAACGACTGGTTTTTTTAAGATGCTGACAAATACAATTAAGTAACAACTAAAGCTAGTTGTTAGCATGACATCCCAAGAGACCTGCCTTCTCACTTGTCAGAGCTTCTGGCCCTGGGGAGCTTAATACAGCTCCTTGAATGCTTCTCCTAAGTGTAGCTCACCATGTATAGAGTGTATTATATGGTTGCATTTACTTTGGGCTTAATGAATGCTTCTCAACATTATTTACCCGAAGCCCTGTATAATCTGTTTGGGTTATTTTTCCCGCTTTCTGTATTTTCAAATGCTGCATGCCAGGAAATATAATACATGAAAATATATTTTGCATCTGTTACCCGTTTCACTTCAAAGACCAGCTTCAGATGTTTTGTGGATTGTGTGTTGAAAATTTGTGGTCTAGAAGGCAGAATGAACATTTGTCCTAAAAATGGCCTGCTGGTCATGCTAGTACTAAGAAATTCAAAGAAAAGTTATGCCTTTTGCCAAAAAACCTAAAAAACCTTCAAAGAGGAGTATAGGACCTTGCTTATATCTGTTGTCTTTTTTTTTCCCTACCTTGTGTCGTGGTTTAACCCCAGCTGGCAACTAAGCACCACACAGCTGCTCGCCCACTGCCCGTTGATGGGATGGGGGAGAGAATCAGAAGAGTAAAAGGGAAAAACTCATGGTTTGAGACAAAGACAGTTTAATAAGTAAAGCAAAAGCCACGTATGCAAGCAAAGCAAGACAAGGAATTCATTCACTACTTCCCATCAGCAGGCAGGTGTTCAGCCATCTCCGGGAAAGCAGGGCTCCATCACGCGTAACGGTTACTTGGGAAGACAAACACCATCACTCCGAACATCGCCCTCCTTCCCTCTTCTTCCCCCAGCTTTATATGCTAAGCGTGACGCCATATGGTCTGGAATATCCCTTTGGTCAGTTGGGGTCGGCTGTCCCAGCTGTGTCCCCTCCCAGCTTCTTGTGCACCCCCAGCCTACTCGCTGGTGAGGTGTTGTAAGAGGCAGAGAAGACCTTGACTCTGGGTAAGCACTGCTCAGCAATAATGAAAACATCTCTGTATTATCAACATTGTTTTCATCACAAATCCCAAACATAGCCCCATACTAGCTACTGTGAAGAAAATTAACTCTACCCCAGCCAAAACCAGCACACCTTGCTTAACAAATTGCTAAAAATGTAATGAAACAGCAGAAACATCACCTATATTTGTCAGAAAAAGTCAACATTAGAGCTGAATTAACAGCACACTTTATTGTGAAGAAAACATGGTGATAAATCCACTCTGCAGTATTACTGCAGTTAAGATTACAGGTGCTTAGTGCAATGGAGTATCAGGCTGCAAACAGTATGCCTGAGGAGGTCAAAATCAGTGAGTATTATGCAGGTAGCTTATGCAAAACCCAGCTACAAATGATTTTCCAAGAAAAATGCATGTGTAACAGATTCTAGCATCCAATTTCCATTTTTGTTCATTAAGACTGCTGCTTCCTTTCCTGAAGGTTATGGAGGGTACATGAAGGGTGGCTATACTTCTCATTCTGTATAACCCTAAGAATGACAGAGCCAAAGACAAATGCATCCTTCTGTAATAGAAGTAGCTAAAGGTATATACGTGGAGCTAGCAAACTCTTAAGCAAAGGTATTTTGATAAGTTTTTCCCCTTTTCCATTATGTATAATCATTTGCATTGCTGTTCGAAGGAATACTTTTGTATCAGTTGTCAGGGAAAAGAAAAAGACTTTTCAGAGGGAATGCATCAGGATATACTGTACCACCTAGCCAGTAGTGCATAGTATGATGCTGGCTACCTTACTTAAAAAAAAAATACTGTAATAAAAATTTCCACTTACTTGGAAATGTAAGATGGTAATGTGAATGCAGTTTTCTAACATTCACCTCTGAGTGGCTCAACAGGACAATTACCAGCAGGAGCTAAGAAGCAGACAAGTGCACCTGAAACCCCATATATATGAAATAGAAATTGCTGCAGAGATTGTTTTGAAATGAGGAAGACCCACATGAGTAGAAGGATACTGAATCAAAACTGTTACTGCAGGTAAATGATGTGAAAACCTGTGAATAAATATATCATACTCTCTACTGTTGAGATCTGAAAGGTAATTTGTGATTTTGAACTACAGGATAGAGTTTTATTATGTAAACTTGAATGCTATCTATAGTACAAATAGAAGCCTTATTAATATGTAATGAAGCCTTTCCTTTGTTTCTCCCTTCCTCTTTACATACTGTTAGTATGACTTATTACATTCAGGAGGCTGTGTTACTTCTCCATTACCAAAAAGAAAAAAGATTTTTGGAGGACCTTTCATTGACGGGAGGTTCTGGAATTTATGTTTTTGTGATTTTGTTCTACTGTTTGGGGTTTTTTTACATGGGAAAATATGGTATTTGGTGTCCCATTGGTCCTTAGCTAAGAATTAAGTGATACATTACCACAATACTCATCATTTACTTTATTGCGTTTGTCTCCTGTCTGCTGTCAATTCTTCTAACTTGGTTAGAATGTGCTTTTTATCTTGAAAACGTGTATAACTTACCTTATATCCTTAAACAATAATTATCTTGCATTAATTAAGTGGTTAAGTAGAAGATACATAATTTTTAAAGATTAATATAAGTATAAATACATTAGTTTTGAAGACTTCAAACCTCTTTTACATGTATTTCTTCCTTAAGTGTGCTTCCAGATTAACCTTCTTTTATGTAGAAATGAAATCAGTCAAATAAAATATTTTTTAAGGTAAATCCTTAGAAAAAAATTTTCCTCATGTATTCATGGTGTTTGAAAGTCTGCTTCAGAGCACTAAAAAAACTTAGAATATTTTAAGAACTTCTGGTAGCATAAAGTTTGGGTTCATTTCTGTTAGTACTTTCATTTTAATGTGACACATGCTAATAAGGTAAGTAAGGAACTTTAGTATTTTTTAATTATGCCACAGGGCGAGACAGGAAAATTCCAAAGAATAGGATTTTTTTCTTTAGTTTTTTTCATCACAAACACCTCTTAACAAAGCTGTCAGTATTAGCTACAGTGCATGTTTCTCATTTAAAAGAGCAGTTACTTATAAGACAGAAATTATATGTTAAATAGAAAGAAACAAGTGTTTTCAAACAGTATAGAAGATTTTTTTAGGAGCATTTTTTATTGTATTGCATTTACAATACAAGTTAATCTTCCACATGTTTTGTTAATTCAGTGATTGTTTATTGATCATATGATACATGTGGTAGAGCATACTATCCTTCCCCAGAGTGAAAGCTGCAAGTGCTCATAGTACTACCATGTGCCTGTCATTGGTACTGTAGTCCTTCTGCTTTCCTTCCCTCCTCCTCTACTTGTTGTCCAAACCAATTGTTGCCTCTTGTCAATTTTTTAGACAGACCTATAAATGGATCTGTATAGATGTCCCACCGCACCTCAAGGAGAGCCACACTAATTTCAGTGGAGCTCTGTCTGGAACCACCCATCAACACAAATCTGCAAAGGGGTAAAAATATGCCCAAACAAATCAATATCCCAGATAGATACCCTAAAATTCTTCAGGCCCATTCTTTCAGTGCATAAATTGGAATTGTATGTTGATGGGGTTAGGGAAAACCTGAATTTGGATGCTGCTTTCAGGGAAAAAAGATGGAGTGAAAACAAATGGGCTGTTGTATTCAAGAGAGCTGACAGTTATTAAAAGAGACAAGATTAAGGAAAAACCAGCCAAACTATCATAAAACTAAAGAAAATAAGAAACTGTTTTGACTATTAGTCATACAAATTGTAGGACAAATGTAAACAAGGGTATGGGGCTAAGGATCAGTACAGAGGAATAACTGAAGCATATAATCTGGAAAAGATAAAGCTCTAAAAGTTATAGTGAGAAACACGAAGGGTGGCAAGAAGAGCCTGAATAAACACAACAAAAGTAAGAGAAGGAAAAATGAGGCTATAGGTCCATCTTTAACAGGATGAGGAGCAGTGTATGGCATTGAGAAGGCCAAAGTGGTCCAAAACCAATCTGAACTTAATTGGACCCACTGGAGAGAGAGTCAAAACAAGACTCACTCAAAGCTAGAGGATTTTTTCACTAGTTAGATGTATTTGATCAGAAGTGCCTGCTGTGACTGGCCTCTAATGTACCAAAGGAACTTGAAGCTGCAAGGGATAAGGTAGGAGCCAAAAACCCAAAGCAAGGCAAGCATTGTATCTAGCTTTGAGGGATGGGACGGAGTGGGAGGAGGAGGTTGAATCTAGCAAACAGTATCTTCCTAGGTATCATAGATAAATTCTTTTAAAAATTATTCATTTTATAAATATACAGATATTGATATAGTAAGAAACAGCCCATATGAATCTATCAGGAAGTTACTGTGTGAAATCAGTCTCATTGCTTTCTTTGATAGTGTAGCTCACCTGGTGGTAAGAGGAAAGCTTTGCGTATGCTATATCTTGAATTTAGTAGGGTTTTGGTGTTGAGGGAACTGGATCACATTAATCTGTACTGCAGAGGAGCAAGGAAAGCAATCAATTATTTTTATATTCATTTAGGATAAGACAAGAGGTAATTAGTTTAATTGTCAGTGAAGACAATGTCAGGAAAAAATCTTTAACTACATGAGGTACTGGGAAAAGCTGAAAACCTATGAATCATCTCACTGGAGGTTTCTAACTATGAGTTAGACAAATTCTTGTCAGCGTGATCTAGACAGACTTGCTTCTGATTCACAGCAGGCAACTTCAGCAGGGTCTATAACCTCTCTAACCAAAACCCCTTTTCCAGTCCAACACTTGCATGTTTACTCTGGTTTACGTAGTCTATGACTCTTGGCCATTGAGAGGTAACGCAATCAAATAGTTACTAACTGCAATCTTCTTTACCTTTGACGTATTGCCATTTGGACTGCAACACTCAATCAAGCTGTTTCTTGAAAGAGAAACAGTTAGGGGACTGCCATTTCAGTAAGTCTGGTAATAATTAAAAGATTTGAAGTAGAGTTTTTCCTTCTAGTAAACTCAGTTAATTCTAAATATAAGACATGTATTGTCTTTTAGGAAAGGTAGCAGCCTGAATCTGAAAAAGTAGTAAGTGTCTGCCTTTATTTCTACTAAGAGCTGTATAGTTCTGAATGTTAGCTCTAATTTCACAAGCTTGATGAATTCCAGTCAGTATTTGGTGTATTTTCCAGAGAAGATTTCTTCAGGTGACGTGCATGGTCAGACTAGTTCAATATGGTTGATACAGGTTCTGAATCATTATGTTGGAGTCCCTTGGATACTTCCCACTTAGAAATATAAAGAAATAGCAATCTAAAAGCATGCTTTGATTGCTTACTTTACAGTAAATTCAGCTCGATTAACTGAAGACAGTGAGAGCCCCGTGGAATTCAGAATGAGAAGACTGAAATCAAGAATTGCCTGGTTTTTTAGTGAGGAGTACTTTTCCAGGGTCAGTAACATCTTGCAGTACCATGGGAATTTGGTTTTGTTTGAGAATTTCCCACAGATGCCACGTTTGTTGTAGGAGGCTTAAAGGATACCAGTGAACTTAGTAACTGGGGATGCTCAGAAGCTGAGATGATTTCTGAGACTGCTCAACTCCGTGTGTGTGACTCCCTAGACAGAGTTTTCAGAGAAAAATTCTTTGTGTCTGCTTGTAAAGAAGTAATGCTGTAATTACATAGCACTGGCTTGTACAGGGTAATAGCAGATTGTTGTCAGTTTTGTGGATAATAGAGTTTTCTCTCTTTTACATGTGGGCTAGTGGTGGACTGATCTATTGGAAAGGAAAGTTAACTCATACGCCAAAAAGTAGCGCAACCCCCCGTTGTACTCCTTTTGGCCTCCTGGTCTGCAAGGCTCATCTTCCTCCCTCCTTCCATCCTGCCCTCCCTCTCTCTCTCCCAATTTTAGTGTCCTAAAATATTGTCATCACAAACCAAGATATTGTTCTGGCTTTGTTTCATCTTGTGTCCTTAAGTTTTCATAACCATGTCCTACATACAAGAAGCTTGCTTTATTCCATTTGGAAATTTGTATTCTGTACTGAGGGAATCACAGCTAATTGTTAGAGCAAGGACTGCACTGCATCTAGTCTCCCTTGAGAGGATATTTGTAATGTCCCCACAGCAATTAGCGAAAAAAGAAGGTGCATAGCAATGTTGTTATTGTTTATTGTGGAGGTAAGTCTGCCTTCCTATAAGGCATCGGATGTATCCTCTTCTGTATGTGTTTTTCATGTTTAACATGTAACAAAATTTTATATTAATCAGTGGAATATGAGAAGTAACAGTGTTTGTCCTGAGTTCTGAAAGCTGTGAACTAAAATCTGCTCTACTTCATTTGGGTTTTAGACTAACTTTAAGGAATACTGTGCATATATGAATATAT
Source organism: Fregata magnificens (assembly GCA_013389945.1). Classification (NCBI taxonomy): domain Eukaryota; kingdom Metazoa; phylum Chordata; class Aves; order Suliformes; family Fregatidae; genus Fregata; species Fregata magnificens. The sequence continues at coordinate 25,469 of WAAD01031873.1, forward strand.
AGGAGGCTAAATTTACTCTAAGATAGTAAGGTGAAGTTGCTTGATTTGTGTGATATTATTTCTGGAAAAAAATCAGTCACTGTAATTTGTAGCTGTCATCATACCATACGATATGGATTTAATGTATATAATTCAAAGGCAGTATTTATACACTCCTTTTTAAAAAGAAGTCATTTGTTACATGACAGGGAAACTGTTGAATTCAGTAACAGTCAATAAACAAAACCCAGTGCTCTGGAGATCTGCAGTGAGATTCTTACATCACTAATATCAATCCCAAATTTCTTATCCTGATCCTTCCTTGCAAAATACAGCTAGAGCTTTATTTTGAATGGTAACACAGAAAAAGAAGAATACAGGAAGGGAACTGGGAATGATTGAAAATAAAAATTGAATCCAGTTAGCACCACAGAACATAGAAAATCCTTCCATTAATATTCTGTCCACTTCCTTTCTTTTTTGATTTGCTTTGTTCAGTGGTTCCTACTGGTTATTTTGCTAGTTTCTTGCCCAATGTTATTGTTGTAGTAGAGGTTCATTTTTATTTGAGTGTGCAAAGCTAAAAATGAGCACAGAAAAATCTTTACTCTCAAATGCTTTAAATTTGAGACTGAATACACTGCTCTTCAGTGCTGTCCTTTTTTATGTGGTAGTCTATATCTTAATTTTTATCTTTGAGGGAACAACATGAAACAAGATGATCTAGTCTAAATTATTTGTCAGAAAACAATGCATGCAATGGTCTCCATTTGATCTCCAACAGAGCTCAGAAAAGAAGTAATGCGTGGCCTCTGTCCCTAGCTGAAATTTTGTGGAATAGCAGCACAGTTTTGTAGCTATAATGTAGGTAGCACCTAACCTCCTTCAGCAGCTCCAATGGCCCAAGCATAAAAAAGTTCATTTTAGCATAAAACTCACCCTAAATTCACCTGGAGCAAAACCCAGATAAGAGTGAATACTTTTGAAGACTCCACTCCCTTTTTCATTAAACAGAATGTAGAAACAATCGCCTGTTTTCTGGTGTAATGATGTTATGACATAAAATGAGATGCCATGTAAAAGGACTCAGAAGTAGTCGAACTGCTCACATTTTGAAAAAAAATGGATTTATTTCTGTGATTTACATTTCAGTTTTCCTGGCATTAGTTTCATTGAGAGGTCTGAGCAGCTTTGATATATTCTTGAGAGGTGATATTTTTGTGACGTGATAGACAATAATAACTCTTAATTCGTTTAGCAAGTTGTTTAAGAATAAAGTTATATTTTGATTTACCCTTCTGTGTTTAGGGATAGTTCATATTTTCTTCAAGATTTTCAGTAGCTTTGCTCTATGTTGTGCTGTGTGCATTTTAGTTTGAGTTGCTTTTCACTGTAAGGAGCAAACAATGTTCAGGAAGGGAATAGCATGATGACCAGATGACAGTTCAGAAATGGCATAATAATCCTTTTATTCATACAATATTCCATGCTATTGAGGGGAGAAAAGTTAGGAAACCACACAAAACCAATTTTGATAAGAGTAGAGAAATATTTCACTTAAGTCATGGATGAAATTTAAATGCTGCATACCCTTTCATTTGTCCACTTCTTCAAAAAGCAGAAGTAGCCATTAAATGTCAATAAATGAAATTTTATCGCAAGTAAGAAGTAAGCTAAGTTCCAGGAGGTCCTATTAGCATACTATATAGCAGTAATAATAATAATAATAATAGTAATAATAATAATAATAATAATAGTAATAACTGACGTTTATATTCTTTGAGGAACTTATTCTGTAAACTTTAATGTGACTTTTTATTACATTCCAAAATGTACCTTCATAAAAAGCTTCAGTTTATGCTTGTAGTGTGCACCACTTCTTCATTCCCCTCTTACTTACTTTCCAGCAAAAACTAGAAATAGTTTTAATGCCTATAAATTCTTCTTGAAAGCAGTTTAATATGACATGGATGTGCAGTAGGTCACAGCCTTTGAGCTTGCTGGGAAGGTAAAGTATACTTTAGAAATATTACGTAGATTAGGAAGCAATCTGACAGATGGTTATGACTTCAAGACTTAAAAAGTCTCCACAACACAAAAAATAAAAACTTGAGTGTCTGACATTTTTTTAAGTTGGCCAAAATGTTTCAGAACAAAATAGTATTATGTCAAGGAGCTACTTGAATTTTGGATGTATGCAGTAAAAGATGAATAGCAAAAGTTTATGCTCAGTCAAAAATTTGGAGCCACATAAATCTACCACACCAATCTGTTAATTTTCTTCAGTTATCACAAGTGGATCAGGAAATATTTGAGGTAATCCATCATACTGCTATGATTTCTCTAGGGTTTTTTTAGGTTGCTTTAGTAGTACATAAGTATAAAAGATTCAAGAAGTAAAATTATGTAGGCATTGGCATGGAATATAACTACTACCATTATGAGGAGAAGTCTGCAACGTTCTTTGGTTCAATAAGCTAATAGATACTGGTGATGAAGACAACCATCTAACCTTACTTCCTTCAAAATACAAGAATGTTGTTCAGTAGTTTTCATGGACCAGGTCCAAGAATTTATGACTGAAAGATTGGGTGCTGGTCGACAGCCGGCTGAACATGAGCCGGCCCTGTGCCCAGGTGGCCAAGAAGGCCAATAGCATCCTGGCTTGTATCAGGAATAGTGCGACCAGCAGGAGTAGGGAAGTGATCGTGCCCCTGTACTCAGCACTGGTGAGGCCGCACCTCGAATACTGTGTTCAGTTTTGGGCCCCTCACTACAAGAAGGACATTGAGGTGCTGGAGCGTGTCCAGAGAAGGGCAACGAAGCTGGTGAAGGGTCTGGAGAACAAGTCTTCTGAGGAGCGGCTGAGGGAACTGGGGTTGTTTAGCCTGGAGAAGAGGAGGCTGAGGGGAGACCTTATTGCTCTCTACAACTACCTGAAGGGAGGTTGTAGTGAAGCAGGTGTTGGACTCTTCTCCCAAGAAACTAGCGATAGGATGAGAGGAAATGGCCTCAAGTTGCGTCAGGGGAGGTTTAGATTGGACATCAGGAAAAATTTCTTTACCAAAAGAGTGGTCAAGCATTGGAACAGGCTGCCCAGAGAGGTGGTGGAGTCGTCATCCCTGGAGGTGTTCAAAAAAGGTGTGGACATGGCACTCTGGGGCCTAGTTTAGGAGGCATGGTGGTGTTAGTTGGTGGTTGGACTTGATGATCTTAGAGGTCTTTTCCAACCTTAATGATTCTATGATTATATAAATGAGTGTGGTGGCTTCCCCACAACTTACTTAGAGAGTACAAGATTACCTTGATTTGGTTTACTTAAGGAAAAGATCTACAACCCTGAATTTTTGGGGTGCAAAATTACTACTGACCTGATTGTTCTCTGATACAGACATATAATAGGAGATATGTTACTGAAAATAAATAAGCTAAATTAGTGCTGTTAATCAGAGGCTATCGTCCAGATAGTCAAGCTCTCTTTGAAGTACACTAAATTTGAATGAAGTCTCCTAGGGCAGGTAGCTCTCACTACAGTATAATTGAGTCCTTCATCCAGAGATGCACCTGGTGTCATTTTTGTTTTTATTTAGAAAAAAATTTCTCCTTATATGATAGAGTTTGTTTCTTGGCACACAAAATTGCACTCAGTGTCACGGTGGCAATTCTTTCTTGATTGGCTTGTAAAGTAATTTCACGAGGACTGCATGTTCAGTGAATTAAGTGATAAACACATGGTTTTAATTAAGCCATATAGTACATCAATAGCTAAATGTTTTTAAGATTTTTTTTTTTTTTGGCAGAACACTATGTTGTAACTGGAGTCGTCACAAAAGAAACAAATTATATAGAGATTGTAGCTGTCTATGTGTAGTTCGGCACACTGATTTCCCAAACCTCCTTCTCCATTGGTGTATAGCAAATTGATTTAAATGTTTAATTGAAAACGTGAAAATTCCCCAATTAAAAGTCCAAACCAAGTTATAATAGCACTGTATCCTTTATCCAGAACTAATCTTCTAGTTTATGCAAGTCACAAATAAACATGATGCCCGGTATCTTCTAAGACATCTGTAAAGAAACATGTTCATGTTCGAACATTATTCATCCTCACTGAAAGAGGTCTGCCTCCATCCTACTCCATCTCCCTTGTACTACATGCAGATGTTGTTGCTATACCTCTCATAAGATAGGAGGGGATGCCGTGTGCATAAGCAGCCTCCATTTTGTATAGGCCACCAGCATGCTAGGAACGTACCTGAATATGGCTTATAGGCTTGGGCTTTTTATTTTTCCTTTATTAAAGAAGCTAGTCATTCTGATTCTCCATGTACCATATGCTTTCTATGTTGTTGTTGCGGTTTTTTGCTCTTTCTATATGAATCTATTTTTGGCAACTGCCCAGTGTTACAGGGCTAGATGGACTTTGTTCTGATGTGGCTCTTCTCTGAGGAGCCTTATATTCAGTGGGATTGCAGTTGGGTCTGTAGTGCTGCAATTCTGTGTGCTGCGCTGTTACTAACTACACAGCGTGAAGCAGGTAGAGTAAAGGCAGTATTTAAAGATATTTGGAGGCCGCATCTAAATCTGCTGTACCTCTCTGCATTCCTTTTGACTTGTGTCAAAGAACATATTTTTTTCCTATTTTTATGTTCCCCCAAAATCATATACTTGTTACTCTCAGCAACAGCAGCATTCCACCAGATTCATGGTGATAAATCTTTGGTAACAGCCAGCAGCGGGCATCGCACTACATATTACTCCTTGATGATGCAAAGCTATTTGTCATATTTTATAGGTACCAAATTCAATATGAAGACTTAAATTGTAGCTTCAAGAGTTGGGTTTTTAAAAATTCAGTTTCTCAACTGAGTAGCAGCTGCCTGTGCTTTTTACTCTCGGAAGGAAATATCACTGCTGTTATTTATTTATTTTACAGTAATTAGCCGAGAGCTGTATTGGTGTATAATTTAAGAGCGCCTGTGTCAAGGTGATGCCGTCTCAGCTGTTTCCTGAGTTTTCTGAACCTGGCATCGTTCCTGGTCGGAGTGGTCCCAGGAGACAGGGCTGGACGCCTGGGAGATTTCTGCCTCTTATTAGGATCTGCCAATATTCATTATTCTTGCAAAACGGAGTCGGCGCGTGGGGGCCTAGCTGTGGGCATGGGGTAATGTAATCAGCCTGCAAAGAAGCTGTGTTTACTTCTGTCAAGCATTTATTTTGCTAAGATTGTAAGCCAGGAAGGTAATGCAAGAAGGGAGACAGGGTGATGTGCGGACAGGTTACTGCTGCCTCTGCACTGTCCTGTGGGGTACCTGTGGGGTGCTGTGGTTGGTTCCTAGGCAAGGATTGCAAAGCTGGACCTTGAGGTCACAGGTGTGTGGGTCCCTGTTGCAAAACCTGTTTCTGAGAGGACAGGTATGCAAGTCACTGCAGTCTATAACCAGCCCCAGGCTGCTAAACCACTCATTTTCCTTTTTACTCCTCCTTTGGAGGAGTCATTATACCGCTACCAGGCCTGATGGTGCTACATTAAGATAGATGAAGCATGTTGGATACTGTAGTTCTCTGCACTAGCTCTAGGAAATTCTAGCAGTATTATCAAACTTTTGTGTGTATGTTTTAATTAGCACGATTTTAAGACATACCTGGTTTTGTACGTGGACTCATGCAGCGGAAACACAGTAATTTAGTTCTGAGTGTTGCGGTTTTAGCTCAAAATGTGAATGAAGAGTGCTACTGATGTAGCACTGCCAGTGGCTGTGATTTTATTTTTATTTCTTTTTAACTAGAGCTACTTGTTAAAACTCAGACCATAAAGAAGACTAGGCACATGTGAAATATGTATTGTTAAGCTTTGTTCAGTTCTTAATCACTGATTCATATAAATGCTTTCTGACACAGATCTTTGGCTAAAAACATAAAACAGGGATAAAAGAACTGAAGTGGAACTTTGGTTATCATTTCTTTTTTTTCCCCCACATACAGAAATAGAAACAAATGCTGTGCAATAAAATATATAATCCTAAAATATATTCTCTTTCATTAGTATGAAATATTCTCTTAAACTGGCAAACACAATTGGAATAACAGGAGGTGTATATAACATATATAACAATATGTGAGGACGTGACTTAAGCAATAAAAAAAGGAAGTCATTAGCTCACAGAACAAGCAACAGCACGGTTATTATTATGGAACTAATAAAAATCAATGTTTGCCTTTTGTACATATGAAAAATCAATTTTTTGCTTTTTGTACATACAGAAATCAATGTACTATAGTGAGTCCTTTGGATAAGGAAAAGTCCTTCGGGCTCTCAGTTTGGGATTTTCATGATAATGTTGATTATTAAGCAGGTGCAGTGAACTTTGATGGGAGTAAGGAATACTTTATTTCTGATAAAAGGACAGATCTATTTTACATAATCTGGAGCAGTTTTCTGATTTGCTTGTGGTTTAATGAGGGTGCTGTGTTGGTGAAGGAAACCATTATTACTGGTAGTGATCACATTCATTTCAAATGGCTGAAGCAATACAGTTCAGTGAGTAAAATTTGCAAATCAATGCTATAAAAATAATTTTGTTTTGCTTGAGTTGAACAGCTGATGTGCCTGTTGCCTATAAAACTGAGATATAGCACATAGTGCAATGATGTGTAAGCGAATATATAGTAAGTACAGATAGTTGTTATTATTCTTTTCTTGCCTATATTTCTTTTCAGCACCCATCAAGGAGGCATCTGTGGTTTATGTAATAAAGACAGTGCTTTCAAGGGTATATTTTTATTAATGATTTAATATTTCAGACCAAACAGATTTAACTCAAGCTAAAGCAACAGATTAACATGACATTTCAAGAACAGTTACTATTAGACAGTAGTGGCATAACTAATTTTGCATGTTTTAGAAGTGAATGTAGGTGTAAAATTGATGTCCTGAATTATTTTGTGTATTTGAGGACACTGAACTCATTTTGCATTATGTTCATACCTTGCCTTGGCTTTTGATTTAAATCTCCTGTTTTCACATATGGTAAGGTTAGGTACCCTTTTTCTTTTCCTTTTTTCTCTTGAGTTTTCACTGCAATGAATAAGCAATGGCCTTTTCAGAAGGAAGACTGGCTATTTTGATAAAGTTTTAGCTTTTGATTGTGCAGACTCTGTGATGTTTCAGATTTGGCTTTACTAAGCTGCCATTTGGCTTATTATTCAGACCTCTACAAATCTACGGATTTGTGGGTTTTCAAAAAATCTGTTTTTTTCATCAACTATGGCTTTTAGTGAACTGGATATCCTTCAGAATTCAAAACTAAACTAATACTTTCCTCCTCCAGTGTGCTTTGCAAACGTGAACTGGTCAGTTCTAGCAGTGATATTACCACTTTCATCGTTTAGCAAGTACTGTAGATATTATCCTTGCAGTTTAAGGCTCCAGACCTGGTGGGACTCCAGATTACAGAGCTGTCACACTGGAGCTGCTGGAGAAGGGGGAGGTCTTCACGCAGCCCCCGGTGCTGTTCTGTAGGGTGCACTCTGCTCTTCTATATTGCACAGCTGTACAAGCTTCTTCCAAAAATTCAGTTTGGCCAAAATATTGCTTTACTCCTTGTGAACAGACTGCAAAAGAAATTCATCTGGGAGATGGTTTTAGGCTGGAGGAGAAAAGAGGCTGGTACTCATTCATGTGGTCAAAGTTGATCCAAATTTAAGTAATTTGTAATACTGTGACATCATGGCATTTGACCTCCGCATGTCTCAGCCTGTGTGGTTTTGCAGTTTTCACCTCTGACTTCCTATTTGAACTTAATGCACTCCTTGGCAAACTAGAACAGATACAATTTCTCTTATGGCTTTTTACTCCTTCTGTATTCCATTTAAAATATAATTCTAGCCCAACCTGACTTCCCATATACCACTAAAAATGGTTGCATTTTTAAGTTAAGAATTAGAAATAGATGAAACAAAGAATGCTTGCACCAGTATGTTTCTTTATAGTTCATGTAGTTTTGGTCATAGCTACAGTGAAGTTTCCTATGTATCCTTCTGTGTAGGACTCTTCAATACAATAATAAGAAGAATATGTTTGTAATAGTTCTGATTCCACATACAACACCTTCAATGAATAAACAAGGCAGAACTTTATTGACTTAATGGTGTGCAAATCTCTGTAGTGTATGTAAGTGTATTATTTCTAAGCAATTTTTAGGAATTCTGTGCACAAATGTTGAAATTAACTAAAAAAATTTCGCATTTGGGATCTTTCATGTAAAATTTCACATTCTAGTTTATAAATATCTTGTAAAAAGGTCGTCTTAAACATCCGTTAATCCTTTTATCAAGAAAAGTATTATAGAGAACTCCTGTGTTTGGTAGGGGATCTGATACGCTGAGACTTCCTAGCACAGTTGTATTCTGGAGATGTCTGTAGAAGCGTACACTGAAGTTCACAATCACTCTTTTGTGCATGATAAGTATTTAAAATCTAATTTAAATGTTCTTCTTCGTAGCTCCTGGGGAGACATGTTGCCTCAGGTAGCTGGATTCAGCACCAGGATGGTTTTAGTCACCAAATCTATAGTCTAGTGGTCATCCTCAGAACTTCAACTGAGTCAAGTGTTCAGGGCTGTACCTAACCTGGATATGGATAAGCTTGAGTTCGTCTCCTTGCTCATGGAATTAAGCCCATTGCATAGGTTGTGAAAGGATTGGATGTGAATAGAGAAATGTGAATAGAAAAAATACATTTTCCCAGTGATCAGTTAAACTACAATTTTGTGACTTGAATTTCTGTTTAGTTAGTAATATGCACTTAACAGCATTGCAGCTACAATGAGCAGATTTAACTTCTAAAGCCTAAACCAGTTGGCCTCTCCTAGTCGTTGCTCAGTCAGAGCAAATGCTACCAAACATCAACTTAGAGCAGGGCCATGCCTGACTGGGAAACTTCCTTCCCCAGGTCACACATCATTCCCTCACAGTGTCCTTTGCTCATGTTTCATGTTCAGTTCACCTTACATTTTCTGTATTCTCTTCAGATGTGTTCGAATCTGGTCCTTCAAAGCCATGTCTTATGACTTTCCCGTAAACCAAAAAATTTAAAACTGTAACAATTTCAAGCAATGGAAATAATTTTCTGTCAAGAACTTGATGCAATTATGTATTTTTGCCATGTGTTTAGTTAAAATCTCCTGTGCCATACAGTATTGTACGTGTCAAAACACAGCTTGCTTCAGTAGACGCAGTCGACTGCTAAAAGTCAATAAATCTTTTTACAGTTTGCCACTAAGGAACATTATACTGTGTTTATCAGTTGGCATTTTTACCCTTCAGATGTAAGAAATAACAGATCTGTTGAATCTTAGTGTATCACACTACTTCTCTGCTGATTGACTGTGTTACACTGCTGCGAAATGTTGGCATGGCTAACGTGAGCAGCAGCAGTCTAGCCACGGTGGTGAGACAGCTGCAGTAGGCTAGGTGTGGTGTAGGACCTCTTTTCACAAAACATTTTTTGTAGCGCTTTTTTTGATTTTCATGCTTCCTCAGTTGGACCCTCAGTGGTTCGGTGCTAGGTAGTATAAAACCAGCCATTGTAGAAGAATAAGTATGCTGGCATTTAGGGCTTGAGGGGTATCAGCAGGCACATTTACCACACACGACTGTGAGGGCTGCATGCCTCTTCCTCTCCCTTGTGGCTAGGACCATGAGGAGCCCCCAGACCTGTTTTAATTTTGGCATTTCTCACCTGTCCCCTTCTTACCAAGGTGCTCCCCCCTACATCCAGATCAACGCACAGAGTTCAAGCCCATATGTCTGTTTATATTGTTTTCATACCACCAGACTGGATAATGAAAAACATCACCATAAGAGATTCTGAGATATGAAAGCACAAAGTACTTTTCTCATACATTTTTCTTCCTTTTTTAATACTTCCCTAAGGTTTCTAGTTTGGTTTTGATATTTTTTTAAAAACTCCAGTTTTACAGACCGTTGGTAAGTGATGTGGATTAAAGAAATCATATTTGGATCTTTTATGAACAACGAAAACTGACAATTTATTAGTTTAAAATAGCAGTCACTAAAAAGTGTTTTGCTTAGCAATTCATGCAAATGATGTAAATGCGAAGGAGATAACATTTTATTCATGCTGGCAAAAAAGGAGGTAATTTTATAGTTCTGCTGTTCTTTAGTCCCTGAGCCTGGGGGAGTCCAACACACGTTTTGTCCTAACAACATGTATTACAAAGGAAAATTGGTTACATGTCTGTTTGCTTAAATGGCAGTTTAAAAGTTCTTTTACATTTCTAATAATTTAAAGTACTGCTCTTTTTATAGGTTTGGGAAGTGGTGGGCTGAAAGCTGTTATCAAAACCCAGTAATGAAGACTAGAGGCAAAAATCTGAGGCAAAGTAGGCAACTGAGCAAAATTAAAACAGAAGTTAAAAATGGTCCTTGTTTCAGCTATTCCCTGCATACTGAAGAAGCTTCAAATAGATTTTTCTGTTGAGATCTAGGCCAAAATAGACAATCTGAAGTTGAGATTGTCACCACTAACCTACACTTTTCCTGCTTAGCACAGGTGATATTTACAGTCTTAAAGTTGTTTAAACATGTCCATCTTCTGTACAGATTTTTAAATGTGCAGGACAAATCGATACAGAAGACAAAGCTACAATATTATCTCATTATCCACAAACGTAACTGTGCTTTCACGTAAACCTCTCTTTAAAGCAACGTGATTTTGCCTTTGGTTTGTGATTGTATTAAGGCTTAATATCTTTCATTCCTGTAATGTGTTGTGTCAAGCTTTGGAAGCATTAGGTTGCCTGAGATGTTGTTTCTACTTTCTTTTTGACATGTTATCCCATGACGCAAATGAGCAATCTGCACTGGTGTATTCCCTGGTGGCTTCGTATTGGCATAATTAATTCTCAATTTAAATCCCTTCACATGCTGTTCTGTATAGAAGTAGTCAGATGGAGCAGGTGTGCCAAAGGGCTGAGTGAACTCTTGAAGGCAAAATGATGAGTGAAAAGGTTAAGGTACAAGAAGTAGCTTTGTTTCTAATTGTAGTCAATTGTAAGCATCGCTGTCAGGAACAGGACGTGCCCTGAAGTAGCGGGCAGTCAAGCAGACCCAGCAAGTCCCTGAAACCTGCAGTAACCACCCTCTCTAGCAAACTGGAAAAGCCCTGCAAGCTCGCTCTTAATGGTTGCCTGCACAGGAGACCTGGTATCTGTGTGACAGGATGCCAGGGGCAAGAAGGGAGATTCCCTAGGATGTGCCATGGCATCCTAGTCCAGATAAGAGACCCCTTTTAACATCTCCCATGCACTGAAGCCCGCTCTGTTTTCTCTATTTTATAGATGTAATATAGTACAAAACCTAGTCTGTTCATGTGTCTGGCAAGAAAAAAGGAGGGGAAAAAAAAGGTTAATGGTTCAACATATATATTACTTGAAATATTCCACACCACCTTCTGCTTTTTATCTTTATTCCCCAACCTGCCTGCACGTGTTGTTTTTTGCTATCACGCACCCGCAGCATTATTGCAGCACTGCCTGTCGGTGGTGTTGGAGGCCAGGCAGTGAATTTTCTCACCTCCTGGTTCTGCTCACCCTAAGCAGAGCTGCATCTGTTTGGTGGCAGCTTACAGACAGATACTGGCTACAGCGATGCTTTCTGCAAATGCACATCCAAATTCTCAGCTGTGAAGTTTCATCCAAATGATTCTTTGGCAGTTCCCTGATGCCCATCTTTTCATAATTAAGCCATCACACTGTGTTATGTATTGTCTCCAAACTAGCAGTACAGAAATGCTTCTTTTAGGAAGCCAGTTTGGGCTGATAAAATAGTTAAAATTTTAAGGTCAGTTTGGGGAAGAATTATCTTAACTCACATAAATATATCCAGGTTTGGGTGCGGTTGCCTAGTCTTGATGAATTTTTGTTACGTAACTTTTCTCATACACAGATCTCCGGCATGAAAGCCCTCTGAAATGAGCTCTCTAAGAAGACAGCATGGGTACTAAAGCTATATAGAGAATGATGATTAATAGAGTCTCCTCCTCTCTTTCCTCCCTCCATCCATCTGGAACAAAACTGTGGCAGGCTAGAGAGATACACATTACTTATTTTCTGTCATTGTGATCTGGGTGGATTTATTCAGAACCCCAGAGAGGCTGCAGAACAAGCACATTTTGATTTTGCTTTTTGATTCTGTCAGAGAAGCATTTTCCGCTCATATCCCAAAATATGGATTTAGGTTTGCCTGTGCCCTAGGGCAATCAGCAATCACTTTAGGGTCAATAGCAGCTTTTCTGTGTGTCGAAATGTCATTACTTCTAAGTATTGTATCTTACTACCTTTGAGGAGTGGGATCTGAGGGTTTCCAGATCCTCACTGGATCACAGCACTGAATTTAGCCCTTAAAGGCATTCAATGTCGTGATGTTTTTAAAAGCAAAAGAGTGTTGGGGTTCCTGCTTAGAGACCTTTTACGGCTGATACTTTAGACATCTTTCAGAAGGATGAGAAGCACACTTCTAATACATTGCATTTTACAATCCCTAGTACATTCTTGACATGTTTTTCCTCACAACAAGATTTATGCATGCCAGCTCACACAATTGCAAGGTATAAATATTTTGATTAATACTTGTGTAAAGTGACATATATAAGCAGCATTTGCTCATCAGTTTGAATTTGATACGGTTATGTGACTAAATTGTAGTGATCATTGAATTTCATTTTTTTACCTCACAGTTTTTTATCCCTTCACTTATAGAGGAGTAGAGTTGACTTATGCCCAAGGCAATGAGAAGGTTAATGAAACACAAAAGGACCATATATTCCATCATTAAACTCTCCGTGAACCATGAAGCAATGAGCCAAATATTTGTACTACAGCTTAATATAGTGCTATTTATTCTGTACATGTTTATAGCAGGAATCTTGTAACCCCAGTGAGTTCCCTGTACATGAAATAACTGGGTAAAAGCTGTGATCCAGAATTATTTCTCAATGACTTTAAATTTGGGGATTGTACAGTCTCTTGAGTGACAATTGCAACAATGTGTTTAGAAACTGCCGTTGTAAATCTAGGATTTACCTTCATATATTACTGGCATTGTGATATCTTAGTACACTCAGAAGAATATATCATGGTATTCCTTTGTAATTATGCTGTATTAAAGTCAAGATTCACAATCCTGAACAATCAATAAGTCAATAGACTTTGAAATCAGTAGGAGTAAAACATGCTAATGTACCTTTTAAAAGTATTTTATTTTGTGATAAGCATTTTTGATGCTACTTCAGGTTATATATTACATCATGTTACATAATAACTGGATACCTGACGTTTATTCTTCTAGGATTTCAAAAGATACAGCCTGCATTATTTATTTTTAATCCAGCGTGGATACAAAGTCCAAGCACTGCCACCTGCAAGTACTCATCAGTGCACTAAAATATTGCACTAGTAAAATTTCTGGTAGTGCACAACTTCTAACTTTGTTATGATGCTGAATTTCTTTCATATTTTAATCTTTTTCTAAGGCAACCCTTTCTCACAACAACATTTTGCAGTGGCAGAAACTAATTGTAGCAGTATGCAGGCACCCTGCTGTCCTAATACTACCTTCAGGCATACAGCATTGTACCATGCTGTAACAGAGCTGCCTTCAGGGTATGGTAGGTGAAGAAGATCAAACTCCCTAAAATTTCATTTTTCCATTTTCTCCTTTATGTGTTTTGTTTAAGAATCCAGCCACTATCTCTAACTTGTTTCCTAACCACTGTTTCTCAAACTGACTTTCAGTGTCTTCACCACTTCCTTGGCAGAAGCTTCTATTGTGGAAAAATGAGCTGAGATACTTTGTTTTAGAGTATGCGTGACCAATCGTTTTATATTCCTTCATTCAAAGCAACTATCAGAGCAGCCAAGGGTGCTATGTTGGAAATGAGATCATTTGAGGGATGCATGATGAAGACAGTAAATAAAAGTCACCGGATGATACTGGCATTTACACACCAGTTGCTTACAGTGGAGTAGTAGTTGTGAGACTATTAAATATTCAGTGGCAGGTGTGGGAAAGTGCAGGTACTTGTTGGCTATTGCAGAACTTTTTTTATGGGGGAACATAATTCCTGCAATAGTGTGTTGTGCTTTTCCTATCCCTGCAATGCAGTCAGCTGTGAGACCAGCAATAGCTGCTTTGATGATGGAAATATAGCTTGCTGGCCTGCCTAGGACCGGACAACGGTAATTAGCTTGGCATCAGAAAATCCAGAGTAAGCACAGTTATCATCCACTGACAACAAGTTGCAAGGCCGAGCAGGAGAATTCAGTGCTGTCACTATCCCAGTGGCAACTCTTCTGGGCCCAGACTGATCTTTGCCTCATGAAACTGAAAAAGAGATGACAAAGAATTATTTACTATTTGAGCAGGCACAAGTTGGTTTGGAGACACTGAATAAAATTATATAGGCAGAAGAAATATCAAAAAACTAAGCCAGATCCTAACTCACCAAATATTGCTGCTGTTGTTGCAAGCCATGTCAGAACTACCAATGTTCACGTGTGCCACTTGCTTCTTCACAGAGGTGACCCGCTGGAGCACAGTAGCAAAGAAAGGCAGATACACACTGACTGTGGCACATGTCTTTCCTCACTATAGCATGAGCACATTGCACGGCACAAAAGTCTGGGCCAGCACCTACTCTACTGTCATCTGAACAAGAGGAAAGTCTTTGCTTTGCTTCCTCCCCATGTTAAGACAAAACCTATTTTCTTTTTTTAAAAAAGTGAGAGAACAAAACAGTCATTACACCATGAAAATTTAAATAAGTGTGCACTGGTATACAAAAGCTAAAATGAATCTCAGTCCCTACAGAGAGGAACTGCTGCTGCTGTTTTGTTCTTACAACATTCAGTAATTTCTACCTGATTATTGAATTGAGGTGCAGCATGCAAGCAGTTTCCTTTGCACTTGAACTTTTGTTCTTGAATACAAAAAAATGTATTTTTGAGTAGAACCACTACTTTTGATGAGTCCTTATTAGTATGTTTGCAATGTGGCATAGTCCAGGTATCCAGTTGCTGAATTCTTTCCAGATATGCTTTGATATTTTCATCACGCTTAAATTAACTTGAATCAGTACTGTTCCATATACATTTTTATTTGTTTCCTTTGTTTGTGAGCTTTTTTACTTTTGATTACATTAGATGCCTCTGATAAAGTGTTTTCTTTGGGAATCCAGACTTTTTGGTTGACTTTATTGCTATGTTAAAAAAAAAAAACCAAACCTACAGCAAACACCACCACACACTAGATTTTAGGGACAGATTTGCTGGGGACACAATGTTTTTGGCATGCTCCTTTTGGTAGGTTGTGATTGATTAACAATTTGTCACCCTGGGTACTTTCTGTTACCACGTACATGCCCCAGAAACAAACTGGCTACCTTGAAATAGAGTGTCTTTGTTCCCTGACATTTACAGGGGGCAGAGAAGTGTTTGGAGATTATGCTGGGACATTGGGAGCGAAATGCTGAGGCAATAAAGAATGATGGTTTTTCTTCTTTTATTTTTTAATGCTTGTTATATGGAGAGTTGTAAATCACTGGTTTCCTTTTCTGTCTTTCTCCATGGTTTTGCTGAGTCTGAAGGAGCTCCTGGGTCTTGCAGGCTCTGCATCTTCTGTGTTGCCTTTCCCTATGAACTCTTCTATGCCATGGGGTATTTGGGAGCCTTCCTCTGGGCGTTGCAAGAGTCGTCTGCATTCCTGGAATGGTACTGAGGCCCTGTGCAAAACGGCATTGAGCTCTACACAGTACCCACATGTGGCAGCACTGTCTTTTGTTTATGTCCTTTGTCTTCTTGCTTTAGAGCTGTGCTTTGCCCATGTGATAAAGAGCATCTTCCATTAGATTTTTGTCTGGTTTTTTCAATGTCCAAAGGAATACCTGTATTCCCTCTGATTCCTGGCAGCTGGACTTCTGTGCTTTTTTTTTTTTTTTACCGTCAGGCTAAAAAAAATCCAGGACCCCTTTTCTTATCTAGGGCACTAGCATCCACTTGTGCTGAGAACCTAGGCAAAGAAGGGACATTTCCAAGACACAGTGACATCTTAAAGCTTATGAATGTATAGTCATGTAATCCTTGGGCAGCAGAAGTAGAAAATCTGACCAGCAGAGCCAGTCTTGCAGAGACAATGGCACTGTCACATTGACGTTAGAGCTGTTTGTGCTGACAGACACCTACACAGACTGCCACAGTGGAGAAGTGTCAAAGGCTCATGTAACTCCAAGGTTTGCTATTACTTTACTTGCAGAAGGTCAGGGTTCAGCTGTCGGGACTGAAACTAGACTAGAATACATGTATGCCCTCGACTGCGCCTGTAGAAGATGCTTTATATTGCAAACCATGTCTGATATATTTTTGGGAAGAAATCTCTCTCAAGATAATTTCTCAAATAGTTCTCAGCCTAGATTTCTCTCTTTAGATGTCCTTGGTTGCTTCATAATCTTTCTTTTGGGGGACTGTTTGATACCAGCCCCCAGGCTGCTTGTGTTCCTATCCCACTGATGGCAGCTCTTGTTCAAAGGACATTTGTAGCAGCTATTTAATTCTGTGTGGGGAGCAGAAGCCTTTGAAATGGATGCAGTTGTGGTGAACTGTCAGAAAGGAGCATTAAAGAAACAGTTTTCCTGTATTTAGAATATTGTTAGCATTTTACATAATTTAAACAGTTGGGAAGCCATGTTTTACTTATTTGAATGCTTCTTACTGTGACAGGTCTTGCAGCAGAGCTGTGAAGGGAGTGGAAATATTTCAGAGTAACCCTGCTTACTTGGGCAATATTGAATTCTGCGAAAAGGAGGTGATCTGAGGGGATTAGGCTGTGCTCATACATCCCTAAAAGTATTAGAGAACAGCAGCAAGCAAAAATATTAATTTAAGAAAGGTGTCCTTTTCCTCCCCTCCTTCTTTCTTTGCTATTTCTTCTAGACAGGTCTGCCCTCACACCACTGCGGGGGAAGCGAAGGTTGTCATGGTTCGGAGGGTAGCTGGTGGTTTTGAAAGCTGCAGGTGAAATTAGGAAGAAGTAAGGAGCCCCAGGAAGTTCAGCGGTGGATGATTTTGCTAGAATTAAGAGTAAACATAACTGATCGTAAAAGAACTGGGCAGTTTCATAAATGTAGCTGCATATTCTGTGGAGCCTGTTCAGGAGTATTCAGAGTCTGACATCCTAGGGCCCTCAGCTATATTTTGTGACTCAGTATGCTGAAGGTATTTATATATGGACTGATAGGCAAGCTCTTGCCATTTCACTGTTTTAAATAATTTTCTAATAATTAAAAAAAAAAAAGTTGCCAAAAAAACCCTTACCATTTTGTTGATTCATTACCAATCCTGCAGATAAAATTAGGGAATCTTTTCCTTGGTTTCTGGTTGTCTGTTTTTGTGCTTCTTGGAGAACTTGTGCTCCCAGAGGAAAACAGTGACTGCTTTTATTGTGCTTTTGGGGAGAGCTTTTGAACGAGCTGATCACAGATTTNGTGATAATACCCTGTAGAGCATCATCTGAACTCAAATATGTCATCCCAAATGGCTTGGTTTATGAAATGAAATGAAATCATGTCTGATTTCAGGTAAAAGCCGATAGTGAGCAAAGTGTGTTATTTTTTTTCTGTGATTATGCAAAGCCAGATTGTCATGTCTTGCACACCAAGAAACTGCTGGGATAATGCCCAGGTTCACCCCAGACTTCGGGTATCTAATAGGCATG
>WAAD01031886.1:2098-41765 GCA_013389945.1 Fregata magnificens
CCTTTTATATAGGGATACTGAATATAAAGGACTACAGCTCTCCCTGGATCAGGTCACTGCTACCAAGCCGGCATTCTCATACGCAAATTCAACTCCGACCATAACGGATAATAGAAAGGGAAGCAAATCTCGCCTCTCGAGCACAAAGTCAAAATCAAGGACATCACCATACCCACAGGTAGTTGTCTTTGAAAAACAAAATTAAATCTTTTTGAATATCTTGATTTTGACTGCTATTTTACCCAAGTAATTAGAATGGGCCAAAGAACTTGTTACTCAAAGGGAATAAAGGACAACAGGTTATAAGATCTTGAGACAGGAATATGTTCCTTTAAGCTGTTTCTAAAAAGCTGGAAACATTTATGTTTCAGCATGCGTAATAAATCATCATCAACAACAATAACAGTGCAGGGCTCAGATTTAATGAGGAGCGGACAGAAGGACAAGTGAAAATGTTGGTTTTGAAATACTTGGTTTGAGAGGATTGTGACTTTTGCCATTTGAGAAAGCTTGCTTTTTCTTACTTACTCTTTAATAATTCCAACATAACTAGAAAGCTGCCAGACGTTTGACAGCAGTTTAATAATGAAATCTTAGTCAGGAGGAGTGAGTTTTGAGGAGCGAAAGCAACAAGCTAACTTGCTGAACTGGAACAAGAAAGCTTTTCTGTGTACAAAGCTCTGAAAGGGAGAAAGCACTAGGAGGTGGCCATTGGTGTCAGTAGACTTTAATTTCCCAGATTTCATTTTCAGGCCTAATGTGTAAGGAACATGTCCCCGCTTGGAGAATGGACCAGCCTTGAATGGGTCTCTGAACTGGAGCTTACTAAATACTTTTACACAACTGATTTCTGCAGACAATGCCATAGCACTTGCATACTTACATTGTCAACCCTTTAGCTCAAATAAATCTGTTTCTCGAAATAGCCGTTATGTTTACTAAATAATGATGCAAGTCTTACTGCCCTTATGCCACTACACAGTGGATATAAATGTATGCATTCATGATGTAACATTGAAGAGCTATGCATTTTTAAAGAGTCCAGGTCAATATTTAACTGATAATGACCTTGATGACTACAGTTTCTTTGCAGGCACCATGTTTTCTAAACTGACCTCTAAGAGTATACAATGTGAGCCCAAGAACCTACATCACTTCCTCGTTTTCTTTCTTTTTCCCCTCAAAAGTACCAAGGGTAAGAATTTCAGTTAAATGACATCTGCTTTTGGCACAGGGATTATTTAACCAAGCGCCTAGATATGAAATCAGATTCTTAATTTTAAGAATCTAATTTTACCAAAGGTTGTTATGGCTCTTGTTGTTTAATCATTTGTTCATACGTATTTCTGTGGTTTGTTAAAGAAGAGTCTTTCTCTTGAGTGTGCTATACCAAACAATTGTAATAAAACTGCTTTAAAGAATCGGTGAGGATATCTACAATTAATTCTAAATTAGATTTTTAAGATGACTATCTTTGATTTACTCAAATTGCCCTTCATCTCCCCTTACACAGTCCTTTCAGAAGTCCTCCTTTGCTGGCAGGACAATTCCAACTGAAGACCTCTTATCCTCCCACATCAATCTGTTTTCTGAAAGTACCTCCTTATTCTCTCTGCCACCAGAAAAAATCCTGAACTAGCAGTGCAGCATTGAGACTGTTGGTTTATCAGGGATTGTTGTCTGAAAGCTCAGGATGTTTAGTCTCCAGTTTCATTTTGCATCCTCATTACCAGCTGCCTGGTAGTAAAGTCACAGATTTCATCATTCAAAAAGAAGCAGCCGTGCTAGTTGCCAATATCTTGAAAAATGGTCATACCGTTCATTGTAGCACATCACCACAAGCAACGCTGGCAGCTTGGCTTTGCATCCCTCTCATCCTTCTCCGCCACTGAATAAACTGTTGAAAGACTAAGAAAAGCTGTTGTGAAGAACATGCAGCAGGTGGTATGGCCTGTGTCCCTCAGTCTCCAGCCCACGTAATTTGCCAGTCACTTGCGGAGAATTAGAGTGTGACTCAAAAGCCATGGCTGAAAAGTGAGGTCATGGGTTTTGGCTTACACAGGAGCCTGGGTTTTGGTGGAGAAAGGAAGCAGAAAGTTTATTAGTAAACTAATGGCAGTGGGCAAAGTATTTCTTAAAGTTAAGAAGTATTTCTTAAAGTTAAGGGCACCTAGGAGATTTTAAATGTACATACTTTCTTTCCTTTTTTTTTTTTTTTTTTTTCTTTTCCCTTTACCATTTACTTTGCTTCACTCTTGAAGAGAAAAGGGAATCATATGCTTTATTGGATGATGACTGAGAATCCCCTCCCTTGCCAGCTGCGTGCCCCTAGGATAGCTACATGAGGTGTGAACTGTATGAAAACTATGTTAATAAATTTCAGCTGAATGGTGACTACTAGGGCGAAAGGTGGAGGTTTTGGTCACCTAAAACAGTGTTACTGGTTTTTTCCTCAAATCTTATGCAAAAGCAGTCATAGTGTAATAAGGTGCTTGTAGACTCTTTACGCAAAAACTGAGTTTGTTACATTGGAGGCATTGATCAGCATCTGATTAACACTGACTGATGTTAGTACAGTGGGCTAGTGGGTTCTGTGAAACCAGCCCCAGCCAGGGGAAGGGCAGTCAGAGAGGAGAGCAACCCAAATTCATGACACAGCTGTAGGATTTGCCCAGACACTTTGAACAGTCTTCTAGTCCTGTCCTACCAGAGAGGTAGAGAGCTGAAAGAGGAGGCAAAAACCCAGGAAAGATGAAGACTTGATAAACATTTGCAGAAAAAGGAAGTTGTGAGTTGGTTAAAAGATGCCTCTAGTCTTCCCCTATAATAATAATAATTGTGAGGGGCTCCCAAAATCTAGCCCTGGACCTCATTTATTTTGTGTTCCCAAAAGCTAGCCCTGGACCTCATTTATTCTGTACACAGGAAATAGCAACAAGATTGGAAAAACATTTTAATTGCGATCATCTGAACAACTGCTTTGGAGTTTAATCTCCCATTAATGATGATTGTTTAAAGAAAATATTTCAAATTGTCTGTTGTCTGCCTCTAATGGAAACGTTTTATAGTCAGATCTAGATAAACATTTATCGCTTCATATCTCACCTTAGTTCTTGGATAAAGATTATATATATATATAAAACGAACACAAGCGTACAAGTAAGGATGTACCCAAGAACTGTTGGATGGAGGCTTTGGTGTGTGTCACAGCATGCATGAATTTTTGGAAGTAAGAGCCGTCTCTGGTAGGTGTATATTAATACACCTGATTTTGGAGGTAAATTGATTTTGTAGCTCCTTTAAACAGATAATCTGGATTAATTCTGCAATCCACCTCTATTTGGGCATATCACCCAATGGGGTAAAGATAACAGAATCAGCCTTTTTTTTGTTTGTTTTTTCATTTCTTCCTGTAGCCTAAAGCTTTGGCAACTTCCACTGTATTCAAAAGCAAAGCAAACCCCCCTTTTTATAGTAAACATAACTCCTGATCTGGTGAAGAGTCACCAGCAGTGGGGGTTATTTTAATGGACATGCTGTATTACTTTAATCTAAGCCTTTCACCATCTGTTCTGCCTATAATAGTGAATGCAAAAAGAACATATTTTACATTTCAGGATTACATTAGTAAAAAGTAAGATAAAAGTGATTTAAAAGCATGCATATGTTCTTAGTACAATGCAGCCCGTATCTGTGATGTTTTTTCTCATGGTTAAGACACAAATCAAGAGGAAAGCTGCTAATGCTGATGTAGTGAAAGTTTTTCATGGAAAAGAGGACTGTGAGAGGCTTTCACTATATATTTAATGTTTATAACGATAAAAACCTGAGTAAGCTGCCAGAAAATTAGCTATCTATAACATCTATTGTTTGAACATCTGGCACGGTGTGTGGAGCAGGCTGATGTTGCTGCATATGACAGGATGAGTGCTCAGGCCAGAGAGACACCTGTAGGAATGGAAGGTCAGGCAAAAGAAAATCACCCGAGAAATATTAAATTGTCTACTGGCCTAATACACTTCCATGGGCTCTGATAAAGTAAGCTTTTCTTAGACATGGATTTTATATTTTCCTATTTCCTTGCCCCTTCAGCCCTCCTGGAGTTTTTCTTGGAGTGAAAATAGCATCAGTGATGGCTTATGGCCCCTTTCTATGTCAGTGCTAATCCCGCTGGTGTGCTCTCACCGCGATGGTACACTGGATTAGCACTCTGGAAGACATTTCTAGCATCCGGAGTTGGCACTTCAGTTTCCAGGAACCAGCTGGAGCACCATTTAATTTATTTATTGTTGTTGTTTACACCAGAAGACAATTCAGAAATCACCTGAAGGGATTTCAGATGTTGAAGTTATCATGTTTAAATTCTGTCTGCTGGTTAAACTTTTTAAAAAAAACCAAAAATAATAAATTCTGCCTGATAAGAGTCAGAAGGCAAAAATTAGCAGAAAGGAAAAAATTTCTGGTGAGGCAGGACTGGGACTGAAAAAAAATTTCTCTAATTTAAATTGGCCATAATTTTAATTAAATCTGATTCCATTTTCTATGGTCTTTCATCACTTGACATATGGGAGCCTAATTCTGACTTGAGAGATAGCGTTTCCACTCCCAGTTCAGTAAAGCAGTATCTTTGATCATCCTTTCATTTCTCCCCCCGTCAACATGTCACACATGCCAGTATTTGGAGTCTCCACCTGTCAACATCAGATTCCCAGAAGAGGCAGTGGTAGGACTGCAGCGGTAGAGGCAGCCTGACGATGCCAAATAGAGATGTGATTATCTTTAAAGAGAATTAGACATATTTTTGGCCTATGTCTGCTTATGTGGTACCTTAAGAATAAGCAGTCATATCAAACCTTGGTAGACAATGTGGGCCACAAGCAATTCATTGTGTTAATTTAATTCTGTCCGTGGCCTAGCAGCTGCTACGGGTCAGATCTCAAATAATCATCATTTACATCAAGTACAAAGAATATGCATGAAGTATTGTTGGTCTTGACTACATGGTTATATGACATTACATGGTGCATTTCTGATATACTGAACATGTACCCTTTGAAATGGTTTCCCTTTCTTTAAGAAAAGTGCACAAAGACCTGTGCAATTGAAACCTTTGTGGTTAGGTTCAAGATCAAAAAAAAAGTTGAGCAAGTTTTCAGTTAAATGGAGAAATTCCCTTCAAGAGAAGCTATGTTGGATGCTGAGGTGTCCTTAGAAACAGAGAACTAATAGAAGAATATCTATTAGAGCTAAATGAAATTAAGAATTTTCAGTTTGAAAGAATCTCTGGCATTTATTATCACAATAAATTGTCCAAAAATGAAATTTCATTATAATATTATTAGAAATTAATTTTCCTTGTCCTCCTCATGAAAGAAATACATACTATGAGTTTGGTTTTTAATAACAAAATAAACGAACTTTTAACCTTTTTATACTTACATTTATGCTTATATTATCTTATATTTCAGCTTAACTTTTAAAATTAAAAAATCTAGTTTATAAAAGTCAAATCCAAAAAGAGCGCTAAAAATAATTGTAAAATTAAGAACAGGTACAAAAGTAGTTTTCCTTTTGTGAATGTCTGTTTTAACTAAAATTTACTAGTCAAAATCTTGTTAATAATTTATAATTTTCTCATTGGAAACTTAATTGTATGTATATATTTTTGTCAAAAAGTTTACAATAATTCAGTCAGTGTTTATGAAGATATCTTTGTGACTAAGCAGTCTGAAGGCATTAGATCTGAAAGGATAATAGAAGAGTTAAACGTTCCCGTTGGTCACTGTGAAGGCTGAATAAAGTTCCTAGTTAACATATGCTGAGTTACTGGCATTTAAAAGAACTCTTTTGTGGCTCTGTAACTATCTTACCTTCATGCAAAATCAGATTTATCCTTTCATCCCTAAAACCTTGCGATGAATATGGTGGTACTAACTTGCTGACCTCCTCCATATCTACTGGTAGGCTTTTCGCCTGTGGGTATTCTTCTGACAACTACTAACAAAATATAATCGAGCTCCTCAAAGCCATGACCCTTTCTTTCTTTCCTTTAAATAACCTGTCGTGTTAACAAACAGTATTCACAAATATAAACCGGAATACTGAAGAAATACCCAATTAAATGGCAAAACCGCTACTGATGTTGCACAGATGGTTTAAGTTTCTGTAAGTCAAACATCTGGTCAGTACTTTTGATTGGTAAGTGCATAAAACCTTGATCCTGGCTGATAATGAGGAGTTTCATGGCAACTCAATCTAATGAAAAGGAAGGTAAGCTTATGTTTTCAGGAGAGAGGCCTAATGCCTATTAAAAGAAAAGGCAGAGTGGGCATCTGGAAGGTGAGGGATGGAATGAGAGAATTCCAAGGTTTCATGTTGTAATACATTGATTTGTGACATGAGTGTGCAGTACTGAAGAGGTGAGCATGTACAGCTTTGGTCTCATCCCAATCCGTAATCATGGGTGAAATTGATTTAAAGATGTTCCATGAAGTTCAACAGTTCCAATAAATAAAAAGATTTTAAAACGAGATAGCTAAATCCTAGGAGGTTTAATAAGCATTCTTTTTTTTTTTTCTTTCCCAAAAAGTATCTAAAAGTTTGAAACATTCATTATGAATATCTAGAAATCTGTGACACTTACTTAACCCTTACTTCTCTCTAAACAAATGCCTATGCTCCTATTCTGTCTGCTTTTCCAACTGCCTGCTAGCTACTTCTGTGTGGGGAGGGCCCTGCTTAAGTGAGGGTGCCAAATGTCCACTCTGCCTGCTTTGGCTAGAGGTTGCCTTTTCTGGCAAATAGGTTCTGGATTTTCCGTGTTCCCACATTACAACAGAGCTGTGGTTTTTAGCATCCTACCGATCTGCCGTCACTTTGAAGCTTTACTCTGTTAGTAGAGTTGGTAGTCCCAGGATCTACAGGAGCCTTTCTTTTCCCTCTAACAGGAGGAAAGAAGTTCCAAAATACCACTCCAGGTAAGAAAAAAAATCCAACAACAAACAAAATATGAGGAAAAGAGAGGGAATGCTTAGAAAAAGAACTTGCAAACACATTCAGTTTCAGTTTGACATGCGAGAATGCTGTGTTGTTTCAGTCCCTTTTGAAACTGTTTTGCTGAGGAGCACTGGGGCACCATTGCTGAGCATAAGCACTAGCTTTCAAAGCAATAAGAAAAACCTGGACATATTAAAAAAATATTGAATTGCAACATTGATGTTGCTGAGCCTAATATTACACATCATAAAGGAGATGGCTATTAAGGGTCGACATGGGATGTTTTAGACTTTCATGAGGTCTGTCCTGTCATCTGTGAGCTCATTACAGAGTGTTGTACAGGAAAGCACTAGGAGTCCAATCAGAAGGTGCAGACGTGTGGGCACGCTCACAAAAAACACCCTATCACATACATACTTTGTCGTTTCAGTGCAGTTACTTGCAGATTTCACCCAGGCATAGTAATTTCCCTGCTGCTTCTCCTGTTTTGCAGTATTCTGGATTTCACACTGAGAGATCTGAGTCTGACCACGAGAGCCAGTGGGGTGGGAGCCCCCTGACGGATACAGCTTCTCCCCAGCTACTGGAGCCTGCGGACAGACCCAGCTCCCAGCACCACGATGTCTCCTGTGCCTACAGACAGTACTCAGACCGCAGTGCTCTCTGCTATGGTTTTGCGCTCGACCACTCCAGGCTGACCGATGACAGACATTTCCATACTCAGGCCTGTGAAGGAGGCAGATGTGAAGCTGGCCGCTATTTCCTTGGCACGCCGCAGCCGGGGAGGGAGAGCTGGTGGGGTTCTCGTTCAGCATTGCCCCTGACTAAGTCATCCCCTGAGAGCAGAGAAGCATATGAAAACAGTATGCCCCACATAACGTCAGTGCACAGGATTCATGGTAAGAGATAACAAGGATCTGCAGAAGTAGCACCATCTCAGATAAAGCAACATGATAAAAACATGCAGCTGTTTATGTCAGAGACAGAAAATGAGAGAGACTCTTGATGTATGTCCTTGTCTCAGAGATCGAATCTATGGAGATGAGGAATACTTAAAATTCAAGCTGAGTTTGACAGAATATAATTCTGTTGTATATTTTTTAATCTGTGAAATTAAGGTGGAAATGTCTGACTGGTGAGATTTTAAGGATGATCTTAAAAATATAAACAAAATTATACACTTAATGGAAATATGTTATTTATTTGACTTAAGATCAAACTGCTTTGGATGGAATATATTTAGGAAAAAAATTAGAGCTAAATCCAAGCCAGGCATTAAAAAATCTTCAAAGTTTTTGGAGAAATTTTTCTCCAAATAACTTCTTTCTCTGCACTGGTTATTACTAGAGTCTGTAAGATTTGCTGTTTATTTTTATTTAAAATTGGCAATTCAAATTAACATTTGCTTTTGTTTTCAGACATTTATCCCCAGCTATGATTTTTAGCCAATTTAAGTCTCTTCATCCTTTCAGCACCAAGCCTGAAGCCATGCTTGGTGTCTGGCAGGTTGCAAACTCAGTGCATTAGCACATCTTCAGAGGCTGAAGCTAATAAAAAAAATCACAGTGGAAGGCTGATCTTGGGTTTGGAAAAGTCCAAAGGTCCTTGGGTTTAAAGGGTAGGCTGAGAGGTGAAAGGCTGCAACTGACCCAGAAATCGGAGTTCAAGGCTGTAAGGATAGATGCAGCATAAAAAAAAAAAAAGAGCTTTTCTACTAAAATAATCTGTCAAAACATAGGTTGTATCTAAAGAACTCATAAAACCTAATTACATTAGTACCATTCCATTGACTTGCAGAATGAGGCTTTGGAAATCAAAAAGAACTGTGCATTACTCCAATCTGAGGAAAACTTTGTTGAGATTAGAAAAATGATTAAATAACAAGTTCTAGGAAATACAGTCAGAGGAAAAATGAGGAAAGAAAAGGAGCCCTAAATTTTGCTGATGAGGACTGTTCTCCACTTTTCCTGTGAGAACACACCTCCTTCCTTGTGTCTGTTCTGTACTTCTGTCATACTTGTGTTTCTCTAGCTTTTTCTTCTCCAGAAAAGAGAATTGAACGAACTATGATCATTTTGCTGGGAAATTTTATGCATGATAATTCTTGCTGAGCATAGAAGGATAGTAATGTAGAAATATCATATGGAGGTACAAATACAAAAGTGTTAAATATTTATTCCATACCTTTATCAAGGACAATCAATGCAAATGGATAATATAATTTGATTTTAGTTTGTTCCTTCGTTTTGCTGTAATTCCAGGTGCTGCAGTTATCTTCTTTATTGTATCAAGTCTTACATGTTTCAGTAGGCCTTCAAGTCTGCATGTAGCTTTGGGGGTAAAACCTGACATGTTGGTCTTCGTTGAGGAGAGGAACGCCTCAGCTTCCCTTGCAAATGTGCCATTTTCATTTAGATTTAGGCAGTTTCAAACCTGGGCCTTTCACAAATGAAACTCTTTTTGACAGTACTATGTGAACATTGCTGTCAGAGCAGTTTCTTTGGGCAGAAAATATTGTCTTCCTTTTCTGTTCTTTTAATGCATCTTCCGGTAGTTCCGGCTCAGAGTCACCTTACAATAATGACAATTAGCTGACCAGTATGGCAGGCTCTGGATATTGCGTATGAGCCCACGCATTTCTGGTCACACTCAGGAAGTCTGGGACACTGCAGATATGGTCCGTGCAATGAGACAAATGTGGTTTAGAGCCACGGCTGACCAGCTCCCCAGTGTGTCATGGTGTGCCTGACATACTCTGTGCTCTGGTGGCTGGAGCTGTCTTCCACCTCCAGACCCTGGCATTTTGGGTCCAGATCTCAAGAGGATGTGAAGGATAAATTTATGCTCATGAGATAATCCCCAGTGCAGTACTTCCACCTACAAATGGCAGGATATGTTTATTATAAAAGCCCATCACTAATTTTTGTCATGAACTCTGCAACACAGCAGTAGTGGTCTGCCACCCAAACAGATCTGTATGTCTCGACTGAACACAGAGCAGGGCAAACTACTTGTGCTAGTCTGAAAATGGGTTTCCTTTGTGGAGTCCTATCAACCAACTCAATGGGCCTCACCCCTAAAGAGGACTTTGTATGTGCTGAGGCAAAGGCATTGTTAAGTAATTTGCGCAAGTCCCACATGCCCTCCTGCAAGTACGTATCTCAGCAAATCCTTTATCAAGCCCTTTATTACAGTGTGGCCTTAGTTGGCTGTTCTGGTTTGGGGGTCACTCATTTTCTTACTAGTGAGGATTGACAGGTCTGATTCTGTCCTTTCAGCTACATGCAAGCTGAATACCTTCTCTGATATGTCTATGGGCCTTATTTTTTAAAGAGAGGTAAGAATATAGTTATATTTTCCCATTCAAAAGTTTTATACAGCAAATATTTATGCATTGGGATATGACATCACATTTTTACAGTAACCCTGTTTAACAGCTATGGGTTCTTATGCTTCTAAAGAAGAACTGCTTCATTACTTGTGTTTGTTTATTGTTGTGTGACCTGTGTGAAGTCATTACAGGGCCACAAACTATTCCACAATGCTGCCTCTGTGTTTTAGCTCCTGGAAAGGCCTAAGAAGACATGTTGGAATTACGTACATTTGTAATTCCTTGAGACTTTTGTTTTCACCACGGTCCCAATTCACCAAGGGCCTGAACATTGGTGTTGAGGACACTTTGATATGCCCTAAGGTACCCTGCCTGGCAGCTAGAGCTGCTCCAGAGGACACAGAGTTCCTGTAGAGACGGTGCCATACCTGCTGGGCCTATGCAGATGCTTGGTTACCCTAGAGCATCTCAGATGGCACTGGATGTCTGTGTAGAGGTGCTTAGATCTCTTCTTTGTATATTTTCAGCTGTGTTAGTTGTTCCGTGCAGACACTGGAAACTAGAGGTTGTCACTGAAAAGCAAGTGTTCTACCATGGTCATTTTTGGTGACTTTGTTACAAGTCAGTTGCCTCTGTCTTGGTTTTCTGTCTGTAAAATAAGGTTCAGAGTACTTGTTCTTCAAGATTGCTTGCCTCCTCCAACCTCAATGCTTGTCCCCTTTCTCTCTTTCCTAGGGAGAGGACACTGGGATGAGGACAGTGTCGTTAGCTCACCTGATCCTGGCTCTGCCAGTGAATCAGGCGACCGATACCGTACTGAGCAATATCAGAGCAGTCCGCATGAGCCCAGCAAAATTGAAACTCTGATAAGAGCCACCCAGCAAATGATTAAAGAGGAAGAAAACAGACTACAGCTGCGGAAAACGACCCCTGATCCACTGGTCTCCATTAATGGCACAGGGAAGAAGCATGCTATCTGTTTTGCAAACTACCCTCAGCAGCAGTTGGCAGGGGATGTCTGCCGCGTCCCAACGGTTGCCAATACTCCTCCCTGTGAACACATCCAGCAACAAGATGGAAAGATTATGAGCCCACATGAAAATGACTATGACAACAGCCCCACAACACTGTCCAGGATAAGCAGCCCCAATTCTGACCGAATATCAAAATCTAGTTTGGTACTAGCTAAAGACTACCTGCATTCAGACATGTCCCCTCATCAAACCCCAGGGGACCACCCAGCAGCCTCTCCAAATTATTACAGCTCCCACAGGCAGTACTTTGATAAGCATGCTTACACATTAACTGGATATGCCCTGGAGCATCTATATGACACTGAAACCATTAGAAACTATTCACTAGGCTGTAATGGATCACACTTTGATGTGACTTCTCACTTAAGGATGCAGCAAGATCCAGCACAAGGACACAAGGGAACATCCGTTATAATAACCAATGGAAGCTGACACTTTTTTTCTAAAAACTTTTGTGCTTTAAAAAATAATCTTTGAGATCTAATTGGAAGATATTATATGTTTTCATGCCCGTGTCGTTACCAGCATTTGATATACCACAGTGCACTAGAAAGAATAACCTAAGGTTTGGGAGGATAAGCTAGTTAACACACATTACCTTTAAAAATAAAAATGCACTGGCATGCAGGGTTAGAGTAAATGGAGCTAAACTCATAGTTGGTGCCATGCAAGGTAAGAAGGATGGAAGAGGTCTAGGCAGGGAGTGCTTGGGGCAGGCTAGCAGAAAAATTTATGCACATTGTGTAAGAGGTGGTTGTTTGGAAATGCTGCCAAGGGCAGACCTTCTGAACTGCATGTGCCCCACAGGTCCCAGCCAACAAAACTGCTATGCACTCTTTTTACGCAGGAAGTTGGAATGTGTTCCTTCAAAATACACATCAAAATGTGTGCTTCTGGTGATCTGTTTATTCCCTTACGGCCAAATGTGTTATGCTGCTCCATGGTATAAAGCATCCATGGGTAACCAATACAAAATCAAAAAGGGGAGAAAGAAGAGAGAACTCCTTGAATCGTTATTCCTTGTGTACTCACATGCATAGCTATTTACATACGCTTGATTTGAAAGGAGTCAAATGAGCAGTATCCTTAGGATTAGTACAATCAAATATTTACTTCTACTGTATTTAAAAGAAAGAGGACCTTTCTCAGTGTAGTTTTGACAAATACATAGGGCTTGGTTGTCTTGATGTAGAGATGGGAGATTGTCCTCATATTTTTGAAAGGTTGCACAAGGTGGGTAGTGGAGTGAAATGGAAGAAAATTGTCAGGAGAAACAAGGAGAATAGGATGGAATTAGGAGTGGTCCAAGATAAACACATTTAACCCTATGGCTATGTATGCCATTTAGTAATAATTATAAAATAAGGAAAAGTGTTTCTAAGTGGCCGAACAATTAAGAATTAATTTGAAACACAGAAGGAACTCAATTGAATCATAGAAATTTTGCTGTAAAATCCAAAGGCAATTGCATATGAGTAAAAATATGAGAGGCAAGAATAGACAAAATCTGTGTGGTGGTTTGTCCTACT
Organism: Fregata magnificens; assembly: GCA_013389945.1. Classification (NCBI taxonomy): domain Eukaryota; kingdom Metazoa; phylum Chordata; class Aves; order Suliformes; family Fregatidae; genus Fregata; species Fregata magnificens. The sequence continues at coordinate 14,989 of WAAD01031886.1, forward strand.
TCTGATAAAGTTTTGGAGTAAATTAAGAAAGTACAGAAAATTGTAACTACCCTGTCTGTAAAGTAAATAACTGTAACTTTACAGTAACTGTAAAGTAAAGTAATAGGTATGACTTTGAAAAAGACATATGCATTCTTTTCTTGCTTGCAGTGGAAAATTTAATGAATATCAGAACATATTAGAGATATCAAAATCAGTCGTATGTACATAAAAAAATACTGAGGGAAATCAGGGTTCCAAGAAATTCAATTGTATTAAGAATGCTGATATTATCAGGGCCTGCTGTAGAGTTATAGAACACATCAAAAGAGGCAGAGAAACTTTTTGCAATTTCTAATAATCTCATGAACAAAGAGACACTAATTGATTGGAAAGGAGTAAATAAAAAACATATGCTAAAAAAAGTAAAATAGGGCATTTGTAGGCACAATTGCTAGACCTGTCCTTCTTTGTATGGCATATATATGAAGTCTCAAAGTTGACTGCAACAGGAGCAGGACCACTGCTCCCTGTTATACCAATGCAGAGGTAAGGGGACTTGAGGTGGTTACTAAAATGAGATTAGCACTAGGTCTAACTTCATTTGTAACATTAAGAAGCTCGACATATGGGACTGAGTCATCAGTGGGACTAAATATAAACCAGCATGCTAGGGGTGGGTTAAAAATATCTATTTTCAAATAAAACTAATCAGAAGCAAAAGCTAAATAATAACATTATAAGCCACGTAAGTAGAGATGTACTTGAAAGCAGAGGAAATTACCTCTCTGAACTTGGAATATTGTGTATAGTCCTGATCACTCCAAGGCAGATTGTGAATCTTGAATTGAGTAGTACCTTACTCCATAAGCAATCTTTGTTGACTGCAGTGTGATCACTCCTGGTGAAATGTACGCTGAGCACAAGGAAGAGCAACACAGTCTGGTCTTTATTATCTAAAGCTCATAATAGAAAAGGTGGAGCAGAGCTCAGCAAAAGATAAAGAGACTGAAAGATCTAATAAAAACTTTAAATAAACTAGGTCTGTCATCTTTGTAAGGGAAAAGAGTAAGGGGAATGTCACTGGTGTGCACCAAGCTCTGCACAGAGGAGAGATAAATAATGGTCTAAAACTATTTGAACTAGCAGCAGAAATGAGAGACAGGGCATTGAATGTTAGCCAAGGCAAAATGAGAACAAAATGATTTGGCAAGAAGTTTATTTGACTAACTGCCAAATGAATAACAAAGGTCATAAAAAGAAGCAGCTAGAGATTTTTGTTTGTTTGTTTTAAGATAAAAACAAGGCAAATAATTGAGGGGAAGAAAAACATTGACAACAGTTAACTCAGAGGAAGGAATGGACCAAAATGGACTTCTTTCAGCCCAACCATTGTATATATTCCTAAAGCATAGGAATGATAAAGTATTTTTGATAAATCTAGTTCTGGATACATATTTATTTCACTTATTCCTATGAATAATATGAATAAACTTGTATTTGGAGTCTCATTGTACAGTATTAAAATACAATTTGCAAAGCGAATTAGAGTAGAGGTACATGGTATCATATTATCCCTACTAGTACATATAAAACTAAGTCTAAGTGTCAATATTATTTTGTATTGCAGAAGAGTTTCCTAAACTGTTTGGATGAATGGGATTTTGTCAGCACCCAAGTTTCTTGGGATCACCAAGCACTCTTGTTATCAAGCTTTTAATTAGAAGGCAATAGAGTTCTGCAGACCAGCTACAGTTCCCTGGCTATGGTCTAATAGCCACAAGTAGTCAGGAAACCACAGTTTGGGCACTGTTGTATTTGCATTCTGACAGGCACTTTTGAAAAATAGAAGACTTATAAAACAAACAGGCACAATATAAGATTCTTGTACTCTATATGATTTCACCTAGGAAAAAAGCCAGTGTGCTATGCAATAAAAATTCCCCATTCTTATTTACTGTGATCCCAAAATAAAACTTCCCAAACTGTAGTTATTTATCCTATTTTCAATAGTTCCAGTCCACTACAATGACAAATGCAGCAAAATGCACTGTAATGAATGGAATATATCAGTAGAGAGGTCTGTACATGCAGCCACGTTGTGCTACAAGCAAAGGCTGATGCTCACTCCCCTCATGGGATTCCAGCAACTGGCACTCCTTAGCGCTTCAGTACAGTCTGCCGGAGATAGATACCTTTTGTCAGCTAATTTGCCATCTTGCTTCTTTAGATAGCCAGGAATTTCTTCTTAATTGACAGAAAACATTGAACGTTGTAAACATAGACTCCGCATGCTACATGTTACATGCAAGCAAGTTTGCAATCTTTATAGCATATAATATCACAGCAGCTCATATTACATGTACTTTTCAATATGGTATAAAGCTTATTTTTTCCATTACATATTTATTTAATTCAAATTTTCATTCAGTATCCTTCAAGGATATAATCTTCTTCTTTTTGTTTGTTCCTTTTCTAAATCAGATAAGATGAGATGAGGTATTTTACAAAATTGAAAAATGCAAGGCATTTGTACCAAATACATTTCAAATGTATCACATTAGCTAAAGGTTATCACTTTAAATGAGGTATATAGGTTGTGTTTTGGAACAGAAACAATATAAATTGCTGTGTTGCATCATTTCTCTAATATAATACTGTTTTACTATTAACACCAAATTCATATTTTGTAGCTACTCCAAATACAGAGTGACCACAGCTCTTTCAAACCATTTCTTATTGATATCAGTGGATGGTGCATTATGATTTTGGTATATCGCTTTTGTTTAAAGAAGGAAAAAACCCCTCTCATCTTTGTACAAAACTGCACCCCAGGGGCATGGAGTTTGAATTACAAATTGGACAAATTTGCAAAGCAATTCTTAAATTAGAAGAAGAACCTTACTCAGCAATTTGTCCCATTGACTCAAATGGGAATATTTGTGGAGTAAGGTACTACTTAATATGTGTAAGGGCAAAAAAGCTGATTTGTTGTGAAGTGGCAATAGGTTTGGGGTTTGTTTGTAATTTTTTTTTTTTTTTAATCTCAAGATATGAGTATGGAAACTATGGAAGGTAATAGCTGTAATGGCTGTGTTTCTATAATAGAGGTTATTTATACACACTTTGAAAAAATGAGTGCATCTCTCTGCACTGAAGAGCCCCAGAAGTATTTCTTAAGATTTAAGTGGCTTTTGTTGATGTGTCCGCAATACTGCCACACATTACACAGTGAAATTCTGCTCTTTTAAACTCTTTCAATCACTCTTATCTGAATCTCATTTTTATCTCTGGACATGCAGCATTTATTCATTAATGTTGCTAAGTATGTTAACCACCATATGTTCATTTATGTGAACATCCTGAGTAAGCTGGAAAAAAATAAAAGGTCACATAGTATTTCTGGAAAAGGCGCAGCTACCCCAGAAAATCAGACTGCCTGTTCCAAAGGTCAGTTAACCTTTCAGTCAAGGAACAAAGCTGCAGCATATGCATTGGTTTCAGACCTTCTGCATACAAAGCTGTATATAATGGGGATTATAACACACAGTTCCAGGATTAGACCTGGCTATGTCTATTTTAAGGTGGCTATAGTTAATGTCTGGCAGCAAATGGGTTCAGGCTCTGGTCTTTCCATGAGTTGCAAGTTTTCTTAAAACACCTAAGGGTCTAAAGGCAATACAGGTTTTGTTATTAGGAACAATGGTGGATGAACATGCTTTCCTGTAGGTATATTGGATTAGCTCCAGACACCTCCACAGTGTGCAGGAGAACCTATTTTATTTTATTTGCTGTTAGTATTGATGGTTAAATATTTTGGCTGTAGGCACTGAGAAGCAAAAAAAAAAAAAACCAAACCCAAAACCAACAACAGAAAAAAATAAAACAAAAAACCCCCACAGTTCTGTAACCCTTCAGTTTGGTATTAGTAAAGCCTGCTAGAGGTGTAGCTGAGGGTTTAGCAAAGTATTTTTACCGAGCTGTTATTCTGAAGACCAAAAAATTAAATAGTCTTCTGTTCAGAATGGTGAAAGCACTAGTGTGACTCCACTTCACATTTCCTTAGAGCATTTATTAATGAAGAAAAAAAAATGATGTGAGGTTAAACTTCACTGTGACATTTAGCTTATGCATACAAGAGTTCTGTGGATAAATGTGGCTCTAAGTTGCTAGGAATACATCCCTTTCTGAAAAGAGGTAATTTATGACTCCATCTATGAAGCTGTATTTGAAAGGAAAGATCAAATACAGGAAGAAACAAAGCTTTTTGTCTGGTTGTATTCACTATTTAACTCCCCTCTCACACAGAGTTCTCAAGATTTCCTGTTGTTCTAGGATTCCAAATAGAGGTTTCAAAGATTTTTATTTATTGCAATTTGGACTGCATGCATTTTTTTCTTTTTAGCTACCAATACAGGGGGAAGTTTGGAAATGCAAGAAATAATCTTGCTTACACATTATAAAACATTGGCACCTTTACATTTCTAAGGAAATAAAGTCTATTCAGAAAAGTACTTTTAAGGCACTGCATCTTTTTCCCAAGGTAAATATTTAAATCCATAAAAAATATACTAATCTAGCAAAAAAAAAAGCACTTGAGACATAATGAAGCATTTCATGTTTGCTTTAAATCAATGGGTTATATTTATGGAAAAAAAGACACAGATTGCCAGCATTTCAAATACCATGCCTTGCAATGTATAGGGTATAGTGACAATATAGCATAACATCTGTAATTTGAAGTTTTCCTTTGGAATGTAATGTAGGAAACACAATTTAGTTATGTCAACAATATCTTGCAAAGTGTTCCCATTTATAATTATTTATATTGTAAATAGCTTTCTGAAGTAAATTTGAAGTTAATGTGCATAAGATGTATTTATTATGTGAAGATTTTTTTGGTTTAAAATATAGCTACCAATATGCAATTTTTGTCTGTTTTTCTACATTTTTAAACTAAGGATTGTCCTACATAGGATACATTTTCAGGAATTCATTTTAATTAATGACAGTATTTCTCAGAATTGGGAGGGGACATGGGAAAAGTAATTTATTTTGACTCCTCTGAATTCTAAGTGGTCTCTGAATCTTCAATGAAGTTTATCAAATATGAAGGGACACTGATAATGTACTGCTACTCCATTTAAGAAAGATGTCTGTATCTGCTCATATACTATTCTGTCAGGAAGAGCTGACTCACAGGGGCTTAATTAAGATTAACTGTCTACTTTGTGAATAGTCTGCCATGTTTCTTGAAGCCTTCCACCACCCCTGTGCCCCAGCTAAATCAGCTTGCTGACTTGGAGCGTGATACCCCTTAGGTGCTTAGAATACTACACTCAGACAAAGAACAGTGTTATGACAAAGGAATAGGTGAGAAGTTATGCTAAACTGCATTCAGACCTGAGAGCTGGCTATTACTTGGGCTTATGTACTTGCACAGTTCAATCGAGCCATAATAACATGAGCCACTGTGCCGCAGCTTAGCTGCTGCAACACTTGCCTGCTCCACAGTCTAGGTCCTTCTGAGCTTGAGGGTTCACGGTCACAGCTCACGCTTTCTAGACCAGTGTCTGAGCCATCAAACCCTATTCTCTCAGGCAGTCTCATTGAGGCTCTTCTCTGCAGGTGAACAAATGCAAGACTGATGGCGTCAGAGAGTAGTGGGAGCCTGATGCTGTGTTTGGGTGAGAAAGCAGCTTTCTCAGGAGAAAAAGTGGTTGCTCACATATTTTCCATTCACAAGACTCAGAGCAAAACATGTAAGCAGTGGGGATGGGGGCGAGATGCACAGAAATCTTTTAAGTCTCAAGTAAATTAATCACATAAAATGGAGATGCAGTTGTGTCACTGACTCTTCACTCCTGCATGGACATAGACACAGTTCTCTGAGACACTCCTGAGATTAGGAAATACTCTGCAGCAAGGAGTCAGATGCTTAAACTACATGCATGCTTTTAGCACTCCCTATAGGATAGTTTAGGTGGTTCCCCTCTCCTTGGCCTGAATTTGGTCCTGGTTCTCCATGCAGGCAGGAAATGGTGTCATCTTTTCCCCAAACGATGCTGTTTAGCTGTGCAAAACATGTGTTGGGTTTCTTTCTTTCGTTTTTTTTTTTTAATGCATGGGTGAGGGGTTTCAGAAATGCCTGTTATTGACCTACCTCACTGCCTTTGAAGCCCGTGCTGAAAAAGAGACACTGAGATCAATAGACGTTCATGGGACCATATTGTCCTCCATAGGACAGCAGTAGTCCTAGTTTCTCCTTGCTCAGCTCTGCAACAAAACTGAGTATCATCCTCGATCCTGTGTGCTGAAAGTCCTGCAACATCCATGCATGCTCTTCAGTCTCTTTTCTAGTGCATAAATAGTACCCATTGCCCACTGGTCTCTATTCACTCTTGGCTCCTATGCTCATTGGCAAATTGCTCTGCACTGAGGAAATCTGCTGTCACAGCCATTGTAATAAAAGTGTGCGATACCATTGGAAACTTCCTCTATCCCCATATGGTGGCCATCAGAGGCTTCGGCATCAGCAATTTCATTTGATACAGCTTCTCTGACTGTCAGAAGGTCACAAATACCCTGCTGCTACGCAGCCCGGTGTGCCTGTGTGAATAAAAAGGGCTATCCACCACAGCACAAAGCCCGACAGACTACATGGTTTCTTCATAGATGTTAACAGGAGTTTCACTAGGCATGCACACAACACTCTGGACTATGGTCCAGAGGCCAGATGCAAGGCTATGTATACATGGACACAGCTGGGCCTCACCAGCATCAAGGCTGCTCATCCCCGCAGACATCTCTCTCTGCCCACAGTCTGTAATTGCCTTCCTCCCACAGTCCTCTCATTTTCGGCTCCCTCTGGCATTATCCCTTCCATTTCCCTTTCCTCTCTTCTGCCCCAAGCCCTGGCCTGTGATTTTGCAAATCCTGTGATCTAGCTTGCCCAGCAAGTATCCTCTGTTGATCCTGAAAATCACATTTTCCTTTTCATGAGGAAAAGGGCTCTCTGGCAACAGTTTCCATCACTTACACTCCCCTTTTCCTTTCCCTTTTTTATACAGCTGATGTAAATGCCATACTGAGGACCCTGCAATCTTTTTCTCACAGGCTCTAGTCCTGCTACAAGAAAGTTGTTGGTTGAGGGAATGGAGGTGATGAACTTTTCAGAAAAGCTACAGACAAAAGATGCCTTCAGCATACCAAATACACATACTACTTTAGCTACATTGCAAAACATCATCACTCTTGGCCTGCAAACAGAACATAAAGATGAAAACTGAAACCAGAGGACATATGCCTGTATTGGAAAATAACAACAAAAGTTACTATCAGATGCACCTGAGAGGGAAGCTTAAAAATTGGGTCTTTGTCTAAGCATGCACTAAATTACATGAAAATAATTACATGTTCATTATTACTGTTCATATCATCATTATTATTCCTTTGTTCATTATTATCATGAGCTGTCATCAGCTTTATCCTTTTTATCATGTTACCTATATTTGTCACCTGTTATCTCTACACATTTTCGTCTATAAATAAAAGTATTCTATAATAAAAATAATATTAATATAAAATGCAGACCATAAACTGAGGCCTGGGAAATAAAACTCAGAATGTACCAGCATATTCCAAGCTTTCAGCTGGCTATAAGCTCCACTATTTAGTACCCGATGTGTCAGGTGGTAAAAGTCATATGGGAGCCATCTTTCACTTCCAGCAATATTCCTAGGAATTGTTAGTATGACGTATTTGGAAATTATACCAAAGCTGTGTTGCAAACAGATAAACTTGTACATTATCAGATGTGCTACATTTACTTGATTTTTTTTTCTTTTTTTTTGATAAGGAGAAACATGACAAAATGGTGAAGAAAGCTTAAGGTTCTTTTAAGCTGGACGCTTTCAATTTCCCCTCAAGATGTAGTGCCAGAGATAATTTGATTCACTTTCAAAGGGCAGACTGGAATCTTTCTGTGGCTCCTTCTATCTCCCTTGAAGCTTGAGGTAGTTCTGAACTGGTCAGTCTCTTGGGATCGGCTAAAGCAGCCTTGAGGCTACACTGATTTGTGCCACCTACCATGATTGTCTACATGTCTTTCACATATGAAAAACAGTGGCCCTCTGGCTTGTAGAGAGTTTGTAAGTGCAAGAGGGCTGAAATAGCTGTAAGCATCTCACCACCATTTAAAAACACTTTTTTACTTTAGTATTCTCTGTTTTGTGAGGTAAAGCAGATTAGGCTGCCACCTTTCTCCTGTGCTATTAGCTTCACAAGTGGTAGGAAATGAAAGGAAGAAGGTACCAGAAGATGTGAAACTGTTTTTTCTCCCACACTGTCCAGCAAAACTGAGTGAACCCCAGAAGACTGTTCTCATCATGGCAGAATAAACGCCTGCATGGTGGAGTCCTCTCTGCATGCAACCAGATAAGGCAACTGACGTGGAAATGCTGTTTTGCGCTGACAGTGGGGTGGCTGGAGAAACTGCCTTTGTATGTACGAGCTAGCCAAAAGCCCAGACGTGAAAGTCAGTGTTTTCCACATTGGTGATGTGTCCTGTCAAAGGACACTAGGATCACTGTGTGCTGAGCCTTTTGCTGCTTTCCTTTTATCTTTGCATCCATTTGGAGCCCAGGACAGGGAGAGCAGAGACTGAAGAGCAGCTTATGCAGTTCTAACAGGAGTCAGATCCATTTTTCATCTGAAGCTTCTTGGTTTTGATTCTGACACAAGACATTTCATCAGGTTATGAATTATTTTTACAAAAGCAGGACCATGTCTTGTCTGTCTGGTTTCTCTGTGGGACAGTTGTGTCATTTTTTTTTTAAAGAATACCAGTGAAAAGCATCCTTTGTGTTTTCAATTTGGACTCCATCAGTGAGGTGAAAAATACAGTGCTAGTGCTATGTCTATTTTAGTTGAGGGCACAACTGTACATTTTGATGTTATGTTTCTGCCTTTTCTTTAATCACAAAGGCAGAGCCTTTCTTCTGTGCCGCTTTCTATTTAACCTCCAAAACAACTGCAAAGTATTAGAATGACTCCAGTATCCTCTCCAGCATGAATGTTTCTTGAGCTCAAGAGAAATGCCCACAGTTTCATTAGGCTGGTTATCTGACAGACTGCTCATAGAAAACAGCTGATTCTTTTTTTTTTTAACTGAACAGCTTTGGCTTCCTGTGATCAATCTTCTTGGCCACAGCAGTAAATACGCTAAACTGCAGGTGCCGGTAAGCTTTGAGACAGTCTGATGAATGAATGCTGACCCATGGTTGTGTTTTGTGTGTCATCAAATAGCCTACCTTGTGTACAACTATTTGGCCTATTCATTAACTTGGGTTTTTAACTTAATATGTGCTTATTTACTTAGGGAATTAGATCCAGTGTGGGAGAGATGCAAAACAGCCAGCGGTTTAGGATTTTAGTAAATAATCTCAGCTTTGTTCAGTTTTGCTCTAGGTCAGGCTGCTGCGTGGAGTAATCCCATATGGCAACCTGATTTGAGCTTACTCAAAGTAAACCTTAAAATGGATTTGGGCAAAATCCATCCAGCCATCAGGAACCCATTCTCAGTTTCTGCTGAGGATTTCCTGATAGCTTTCTTCATTTAAAAAAAGAAACAACAAAAAAACAACAGAAAAACAGAAAAACTTTGAAACTTTTTTACTGTCTGAAATACCCTTTCCTCCCCTCCAAAATCTTAACCATCAAAACCCCCTTTAGATGGCTGTAATTTATGCCAAGATCTATAGAAGTTAGGAGGTGCAAACATGGCTTAAGCGACTTTGCCTCCCCCCAGCTTGCTTTGCTCCATGCCTTTGGCGATGTTGTGCAGCGGGTGCAGCCTCTCGTGAGGGATTGGCATGATGGAGGGCACGGCAGCTGCCCACTCTTTGCCCTTCTGCCCTGGCTCCTCTGCCCTGGTGTGGAGTGGCAGCTGCCTGGCCCCTCACCTCCTTGGGCAAGGGTGTCACCATTAGTGGTGCATGGGCTACCGAAGCCTCTGCTGCTTGGGTAAGGATAAGAAGGAAGCATGGGGATTTGAGCGGTGAGAGAGCCTCCTGCGGGGTGCCTCCAGTATTCAAAAGCCGGGGGTAAAATCCTGGCATTAATGAAGTCACTGACAGAAATGCTTTGGTTCCACTGAAGCGTGGCCAAAAATGTAAAAACATTTTGAAAACAACACTTGAGGCAGCTCAGCCTCCCTCGATGGAGCAAGTGAAAGCATAAGTAAACAGAGATTTGCTTGTGTTTGAAACAAACACAATTAAAAAAAAATGTGGCTAGGGAAACAAGTACACACACAAAATCCTCTCGTCATTTAGCTGAACGATGTCAAATGCGAATAAAAACCTTGAGATAAAACTTGAGAGAGAGCGTAGAAATTCTGGCAGGGCTATTTCAAAGTGGGGCTCTTAGGAAAAGCTGCTGATTGAAATCAATACAGCAAGACCCGGAATCCAAAAAGACCATTTCTAAGACCTGAGAGGGTCACTGAGCAGAAGTGTCGGTTGATAGTATTGCCTTCACCAAGATGCTTCAGTGTTTGCTTTAGTGACTTCTTGCAGCCAGTGGCCGAGCATACATTTAACATCCCAGCTGAGATCACCCTGCTGGGGGAAGGGAAGTTTTTAAAGACTTCTGTAGTTTAAACAACTCCCTCAGCTCCCACATTAGCGCATCACAGATTCTGTATATTAATCAATAATGTTTGATTCATGTACTGCATCAAATGAATTGAAGAAGTTATTTTTTGTGGAGGGAATTTAAAAAGGATTGAGTTCTCTGTTTTCTGCTTCTATTCTTTAAACACATCTGTTCATTTGACTTTTTAACAAGTTGTGATTTATCACACGAAGCTTTTTTAAACAGACCTTGGTTAATATTTTCATTTTTCACGCAGTAGTGATGGATCATATTTTGGTATTTGTTTATTTGTTTGATTATGCAGCTCTTGATTAGACAATGGCTTCACAGGGAGGGGCAAAATACAGATACTTTATATAAATAGAAATTACATTAAAAATTTCCTGGCAGTTTATCAAAAGGAGATGGAAAAGTGATTAGAAAATAAATAAACAGAGAAGTCGCATTTCCATTTTTTACATAGCATTGTTTTGTAAAATTGCAGAGTTATAAAAATTATGTCAAAAAGTCAAGGGTAATAAGTGAATTTTTGATTTATGCCAAAATGAATGTACTGTATTTTGATTACAGGGTACTTTTACAATGGTTATTTTAAAGTGCTGGTTTTGATGCTCACTTAAAAACATGCTACTTTTTGAATATATGAAGAATTAGTTCTAATTCAATTACACTGTATTTGTATTACAAGGAGGTGCAGAAGAGAGAGCATTCAGATCGTTTGCCCAGCCCAGTGTTTCCATTTTAATTTCTATCTATTTTTAGCACTCAGCAGCTTACTGAGGTAAGTGGAGCTCTACCAGCTTGTTCCAGCTAAAGATTTCAAAATCTCTCTTTCTAGTTGTCATGGTTTCCTGTGAGAATGAAGCTCATGCAACCACATTGTCTCGTTGTCCATCTGTCAGTCACTTCATCCTTAATATCTTTGCAACTCTTCAGCCTAGTTGAACCAAGTTTTCAAAAGAGATGTCAGTCTAAATTCTCACAATTTTTATAAAAATAGGATGCTACAGACAGGCAAAAGACCTTCCATGCTGCAGCTCAAGTAAAAGTGAAACACGAGCTTTCCTTTTACACATCATCAGAACATGGAAACTCAGACATAAGATACCAGACCTTAGGTAGTGAGGTTCAGTGGGTTATCTTCTCACAGAGTTGTGTATTTTATTGCATTTAAAGTTACTTTGATACTATCCATTCAAATCTAGTTGGAAGATCACTTTATGTGCCTGAGCCTTGAAAAGGCTAGATGGTCTCCTGCATCAGGGAAATGTTCATTGACATGGTGGAACACCAATGCTAAAGTGAAAATTATTTCAAAAGAGCTATATGGTCCACATAAAAGTGTCATTGAGATAAAAAATGGTCCAACTCAAATGGATTTAAATCTGTAAAGTGATTTAACTTTTTAAAAAATCATCTGATTTTGGACTGCTTGCTCGAATAGGAATTAAATAAGAGAAAATATCATATGCGTATTTTCAAGCAGTGTCCTTACTTTTACTGTAACATTTCAGTTCAGCAGAATTTTTTACTGTAGCTTGGGAATTATTTAGGGTGATAGGGAAGACTGCTATAATGATGTATATAGAAACAGCTAGTTTTGAAATCCAAACGTAACTGATAAGAGGATATTCACTGCAATATCAGACATTGCTACAATGACCACATAAATTCCATGAGGTGAAGAAGGACAAGGAGAAAGCATGCGAATTCACAATGGTACAATGCATTTGCAATATGGATTGCACTTATCTTTTTATTTGCCACAGACAATGTAAATTATGTGCAACAGAATGGAGATTCAAATGATCCAGCATCTGCATAACACTATAAATTACACTGTACTGAGTATGTTAGAGAAAATAAGACTTTACCAGTATCTAGTTCAAATGAAAGAGTGTAAAAAGCAGTGTCTAAAAATCAGTCCCAGACTAAAGATGAGCAGACCTTTCCAAGCATAGAGGTTCAACTACATTTTGGTGTAAGTACATTATACATATGAGTTTTCAAACACACTATTCCAATTCACTTTTATGGTCAGTCAGAGGCAATAATATTAAAATAATAACAAGCACCTGAGGTGACCTGAGGTTTTGCAATGTTTATATGACTGCATCTAGGTTAAGATCTTTAGTGTCTCTCCCACTGTACCATATTCCACATGCAGTCTTTTGTACTTCTTAAGGGCTTCCTCTTCTGTTGAATGGAGAATGCTTTGCCAGTTGTACAGCTCTGTCCCCTGGAAAATGGGTTTCTATTGCTTGGCTGCTGCAGTTGTGAAGGATCTAGTCACTGTCTTGGCCAGCCTTATGCCCCAAACCACAAGACAATCTGAAGGAACTTCTTGGTTCTCCCACACATTGCACAGATTTGAATTTACTTTGTTTCTGACCTCGTAGATAAATTCAGATTATAGAGATTTCAGAAGGCAGAGAAAAAAATTACTAAGGCAAGAGTCATTCAGGTGCTTACAAGGAAAAAGAGTGGCACAGAGAATAATTATAATTCTGGCTGGAAATTGATAGATGCGTGTAGAAGGAGGATAGACACAAGACCATGAAATGAAGTTGGCAGGAAGGCAGATACTTAATCTTCCTCTAACTTCAAAAGAAAGATTCAGCGGACTTGCTGGCAACTAGTATGCTTTTGTTTGTTTGTGTTGGTTGATTGGTTATCTTTTGCATGAGAAAAATAATTTTAGCCCTATAACAAGAATGCCCACCTCTACATACCTCACTCCAAAAATATTTCACCAACTCCAGCAATAGTTTCCCCGGAGTAACCAGTGAAACACCAGGTCTTCAGTGAAGGCTAGCAGACAATGAAATGAGACATACGAACAGATTTCCAAATGCTGTTAAGCTTGACAGGGCACCAAGTGTGTGGTTAAAGACCAGTCTTGCAGCCTTTGTGCCTGACTCCCATCTCAGCCGCACCAGTGTGAGGTGGAGGGGCTGCCTCCACTGCAATCAGAAGCCGTCCACCTTTGTACAGTTTTACAGTAGACTAATTGTGGCAAATCGACCAGAGGTATTCCTGACTTAAGATGGTGTAAAAGAGAAAGAGAGGGCAAAATGAGCCTTTCTGACAACAATATCCACTGTGCTCACTGATTCTGAGATGTACAGCTGTCATAAATCAAACAGCAGGTGGTTTTAATTGATGAAATTATTCTTACTAATTTTTAAGCTGTCACAGACAGATCTAAAGCAAGTTATGTGGTCAAGTTGGAGTGGATTGTTTTCTCTTAGAAATGTACAAAGCATTCTGTCTTCAATTCTGAAAGTGGAAACATGACTTCTTCCTGGTCTTGCCTGAGCGTACAGGGCTTGCTGGCTCAAAGGAAGAATGATATTTGCTTCATGAAAAGAAAGACAACATTTTAGAAAATGTTCCAGAAAGATCAGGTCACATCTTCCCCAAAAGATCCTTAACATCTTTTGTAACAGTACCAACAATAACTTGTGTAGTTTTTGGACCAAGTGTGCCAGTAACAGTGCAAAAAAATAAAATCAATGGCCGTCTCAGACACAGAGCTATTGCTCGTGAACAGATTGATGTGTTCACGCATGATTGCTCTGAGAGGCCCTAGGCATGTTGTGGTCAAATTGGCAAAATAGGTAGCAACTGTATTCTCACAGCAGCCTCCAAAGGAGAGAGGCAGATGTCTATTCTATCTTGCAAACACATTCTTTTACAATGTGTTACTTCATCTCTTTTATTGCACAAGAGGAAAGTGAGAGACAGAGAATCAAGGATAACACTAATGATAGACCATATGGAATCCATAAACAATGTTGTTCTAGAATAAGATGGCCTTTAAAGGGGGTGGGGGCCTTATTGTACTTGGGCCAGACATTACCTAACTCCCCAGGTGAAAGAAGGAGAATAGGTGAGAATAGGGAGCAGACGCTGGGAGCATGCAATTCAGAGCAAGGCTTTCTGGAAGATATAAAGATCAGCTTGAATCCCTTTAAAGGTCTGAGTTCCTTTGTATTAAAATAGCCTGCTTCTGCTCTTTAGGAGCCGAACCTTCCACACGAAGACTACTGAAGAAAATACTATTTTGAAACTGGATTAAGAATTTGGCCTGTTGTTTGTGAACCACTTAGGAAATCCTGCACTTTTATGTGAAGACCTGGGGTTCCTAAAGGGGGAAACAACTGAGGGAACCTCCTCCACTACAAATTGCCCTTGCTTTGACAAAGGGAATCCAGTAATAACAACAAAGGCTGAGGGCTGTTCTAAAAAACTGGATAGGAGAACTGCTCTGCTGCCACTTTTACAGACTTTTAAAGCTTAATTTGGATAGCACTGTACTCAGCAAGTCACCTTGCTGAAAGTAGTCGTTGCTCTTGGTGCTAGCATCTGAGCCAACCCAGTCCACGGGTCAGCAAGTGGGACAGCTGTCTGCAGCGAGGAAGCTAGAGAAGTTAGTTATTTCTCTTCGTATTGCATCTAACTGGCCAATGTTTTAACTGCATGAATATAGGGAAGAATGATAGTGTCTGTCTCCCCCAGCATATGTGAAGGTTTCAGGTTTTGGCCTTGTTGTATTTGACCTCATTTAGGACAGGAATGCTTTTATCTAAATCAAAGCCAATTTCTAGTATTAGTCTGAACTTGTGAAGACCCCCAGTGAACAAAAATATCACAGGAATTAGGCAATACATTCAGAATGCATTTTGAAGTTTAAGCATGTGCCTAAGTGCTTTTCTGGCTCTACTTTAATGAAAGATGGAAATGTAATGTGGAAATATGACCGAGAAATTCTGTTTCATTAAAATTGGAATGAATCCCAGCGATGAACAAAACTCAAAATGAAGTACTATTTTGAGATTTAAAAGTAGCTTCCCTCCATGTTTATTCTCCTCATTTTGCTGCTGTCTGATGCAAGCCCATGGCAAGAACACCACAGCAAGCCTGCTTGCTACATTTCTAACGTGAAGTAGAACACGTTAGTTGTTGGACAGTGGTTTGTCGCACTAGGGCATGCTAGAAGGACAGTACAAACAATAGCTGAAGTATGAAAGCGTAATAGATTTATTATTGCTTATCTGAAGTTTATCTGACTTCCTTGAAAAGACTATAGGACACAGAAATGGGTAAAAATAAATAGTTGATATAGAAGAAAAAAAGCGTTTTCTGTTTTCATTTCTTTTTTGGTGTAATTCCATAATTTATTTAGTAACAGCAATAAAATAGAAGCAGGTTGAGGGAGGGACCTTCATCTGATGCAAAACATCATGGCTATGCTGACTTCTGTATGTTTGTTTGGGGGAGAGGGCACAGACACCCAACTCAGCGTGTCCCAAAAGGGTTTCCCAGTCGGATGCTGTCCATGATTGGGGCCTGTGTCTTTTTGCAGCTGTCACCAAGTCACCAAGCAGAAGCAGCCGCTCAGCCATCTCAGCCAAGGCCAAAATGACGCGTCGGAGCAGGGCACCCTGTCTGGTGGCTCAGAGAGAGGCAGGAAAAATCTGAATGCCTAGGGAAATAGTGAAGGATTTTAGGAAGAACAATACTCTGTTGTTTTCCACAGGATCTTTTGGCTGGGTTACAGAAGAGGAGTCTGGGTTTTGTCTCTCTGCACAAGGGGGAGTGACAACTCAGGAGGAGGTAATTGTGCTGAGACTTGGAGAGCCCCTGTCCCAGGAGCAGCTCAGTGGGGGCTGGTGTTTTTTAACAGTACTTGTGAGAATGGTGCTACCACTAGCATGGCAGAATGAGCAGTGTGTGACAAAGGCTGCTGGGCTGGGTCTGAGCTCCGTGGGTTACTGTGGGCGTTGACAGGCGACTTAGCCAGTCCTCCTCTTCTGCATTTGCTAGAGCTATAGATTTTGACTATGAGCCAAAAGCTAAATAGGTCCAAACCGACGAAGGATAGGTCAGTCAGTTGCTAATACATATGATGGTCTGGACACAATCTGGATGGTGGGGATGGGGGGAAGGTTATCTATACGCTCTGTTTCTCATGTACAGCCATTGTCGGTTACTGTTGTAAAATGTGACAACACAGTCCAGACTTTTTCATTAGTCATTAAAAAAAACCACCTCATAATATCAACCTGCCACACTCATTCCTTTTTTAATTTGATAAAAGATAGGCAGCAGCATCATTTTAATGAAAGTATTGCACAGTTAAGGATCCCGTAGCACAATAATGTAAAATGGCAAATATATCTCTGAATACGATCAGCTCTTTTTAACATGCATACCCTGGACACCCATGAAAATCCAGTGAACACTACATTATTATGGGGAAACCCATGAAAGAAAAATGGACCATGAAGATGATATATACTAAAATTTTTCCTATTGTGACTTTTAGTACCACTTTTTTTCATAGCTCAGCAGGAGACTTGAGCTATGCTGAGCAATTGCCGAACAGCATGGTAAACTAACAAGTGGGTTTCTGTATGTTATCTCCAGTTTAGTGGAACTTTGTAGGGCAACAACCCACTAGTAGATCACAACTCATTTTGGCAGGTCATTTTGTGTGCATTATTGACCTTTTCTTGCTGTCCATAAATCCTTGACAATGCTGACACAGAAACGCACCAACTGACCTTTCAAAAAATGTTGGAAATAATCCGTTCCAGCTGCAGGCTGAGGACACTGACCATATTCAAATATAAATCTCTCCATCAGCACCATGGACTGCTGGCAACAGCAGCATTCACACTCCCCAAACTGATTCTCCACACCAACAGGCCTGATGTCCCTTATGAAAAAGAAAATTCTCACTGCCTAAAAGCAGCTGGAGGAAACCCCTTTTTTAAAGCTGACTATGTAAGGAAAATTTAGGACAACACCGGTTTGACTTTCCCCAAAAGCTGGCTAGCAACTAGAGCATCCTCCCTTTACAGCTCTTAGTGTAAAAAGTTCTTAGCACCTGTAAGTCCTGTGAAGCTCAGGCTCAAGCCCAGAACAAAGCGTACATCTCCTATTTTTGAGCTGGCATCCGTTCTTCACATTTTAAAGCACAACGCTTTCCTCTCAAAACTCTTTGCGCAATGTAGTCTCTCCATTTGCAGAATGCAATGTTTGTTTTTCCCTTTCTTCTAAAGGAAAAAAAAGCCCCACTTGAGAACTGACTCTCCAGCTATGATAAACTATTGCAGTTGTGCAGGGGTCCGCACGAGTCCGGATCCTTGAACCAGCTGCCTGGGTTAGCTAAGCTGTGTTAAGGGCCAGTTACACAGGGCTGACTGTCAGTGGATATGGTCTTAACATGAGGTCAGCCATGGATAAGCTGCTTTGAATGACCTCTTGATGAGCATTTTCTGTAGGCCGAGAGCACTGTAAGTTTGCGAACTGCCTTATCTTGGGGTACTTTGTTCATGTTCCTAAATTAATTAGCTTTGACTTACATCCAGTGAAGAACTTCCCCCCCTGGCTTTCCTATCAAACCATCATGAAATATATTAGTAGATATGTGAGATAAATGTCACATACTTCCAAACAGCTGTGCAAACTTCTGCATTTCTTTGGCAAGAAGGTGCACTAACTCCTGTTTCAGGGAGATTTGCATGTCTCTGTGGAAAACATAATTTGAGTAACTGAGAGAGAACCTAGAGCTGAGGTAGAAGCAGAGATTTGTGCTCAGGAAGTGATAGAGACCAACCACTTGGCAGGGTTGAAAGAGGAGCTGTCTTCTCATATGATTAGCAATTATATTCAGGGTGCAGTAATTAAACTTAAGACTACTGAAAGGAAGATCAAATCTCTCTCACATTATTGAACTACAAAGTTCTCTAACTGCCAAGGTAAGGATAAGGTGCTGATGGGAGATTCTGCATGTTGCAAGGTGTCTTCTGAAATGTGTGGTGTCGATCTCTGAGATGTATAAGAGAAAGTTCCATTTAGCTACGCAGAACAGTCAAAAAGTCCCTATCTAGTTGTTTCAGAATAGTAGCTGAAAGAAAATCTGTATCATATATGCATTAATATTACAAATCCCACTGGATCTTTATTATGGAAATTAATAATTTTAATAATATTTTACATTTCCAGGGAAATGTTATTCAGTGTGTTTAAATTTTTTTCCAGAAAATCTATTGATGTGGATAGCCAGGAAAAGATGGCTAAATAAATAAATGGAAGTTCGCAATAAACATTTTTTTATTCTGTTTCTTCCTCATTAAACATCCAGGGTAGTAATCCTCAAAATTGTGTTTTTCAGCCCCCTTGCCAGGATCTGTTTTCCTTTGTCACCCATGGGCTTGATAATACAGATTTGACTTTGCTAATGTGCTTCTTTCTGTTTGCTTTGTGTTTAATTCTGGGAAAGAAGTAGTAGTAGTAGCATGTTCTGCGTATAAGAGTGCTTCACATTTCCTTTCCAGCTGGCTAGTATATATTTTTTGTAATTGTTGTTTCTACATTTGTTTCAAATTTCCCTGCCTCCTTGAAGTAAGGGATCATAGTTTTGAGAACCAGTGCATGGGTATTAAACTCATCTGTGTAAAAGGGAATTCCAACAGCTTGGATGAGATTCTAACACTTTTTTTTTTTTCCTCTTGTAAGGCCAGGGACCATGTAATGATCTAGTCCAGCCTTCTGTGTAAGGCCATAAAGCTCACCATGGTTCCACAGCTTCTTGTCACTGTGTAGTCTCCAAGTACAGCATAAATACTAAGCAATGGAGAATCTGATAAAGTGCTTCTGAAAAATCCTGGTGAGAAAAGCTCTAAGAAGTCTAAAAACTGGGCCTTTTGGTGGATCTGCAATTAGCAGATGCCTTTCATAGCTGCATGTAAACTTTTTGTAAAAAGCCAAAATAACTTAGTCTGCACAACTCTAATACTTCAGAGCCTTTAGATCTTAAAGGAAAACAAAGATTTAAATGTGTGTTTGTCTTGACAGTATACTTTTTTGTGCAGTATACTTCAGTACTATTTCATTGACTGAACATCTGCTTCTTTTCATAGTGTCCTTATGTAGATCAAGTATTCTTTTACGTCTCAAGACAACACTTCATATATTCTGCCTATACTTGCTGTTAAAAAATGTTGACAATTTGTTCATACCATGATTTGTGTATGTCTTGAGCACTTATATTCCCTTGTGATATAGGAGATCTTTAACTTCAGTTTTAAAAGCCCCTCACACAGAAGGAGCTGGAATCTCTAAATTTGAATTATCCATTTTCCTTAAAATTTGCTTTGCTTTGCTTCAGCAAATAATTACTGAGCTCACTGAAGATGTTGGTACTGGACAGCATAATGTTTCCATAAAACAAATACAGAGGTTCTTTTCACCCTCTCTATCACTCACTCCTCTAGTGAATTTGAAAACTTCATGGAAACAGGTGAATAAATGTGAAAAGAAAGCCATTGGTAGATTTATTAACAGCATATCACCAAAAGTTCCTTTCACCCTTCATGCTCTTGCTGACAAAATATTAGGCAACCACAGACTCTTTAATGAGAGCCCCTCCTTTTATTTCAGCTTCATATGCTTATATTGCACTTATGAGGAAGGATCTAGTCTGGAGTCACTGCTTTTATAGTCCAAGCTTCCTTTGGAAGGCCACTTAAACCAAGTCCCCATTTTTCCCTTTCCTCTTTCTCGCACCTCAAATTTCAGTAGTTGAGTTAACAAGAAGGGGGTTTTCCCCTTTGTTTCCCGACCATTTTCATCCTCAATGAGTCATAATGCTGATGTCCCTCAGAGTAACCACATGCAGTTGTCACCTCTCCAGAGGATAAACAGTTAGCTCACTACACTACTGGGCTTTGGCCAAGCTTTTAGTGTAGCATTAACCTATACTGAAAGAAAATGCTTTAGCTTCCCTGATAAGAAATCAGTAAAAAAAATCAATCTAGCATTTGGCAGCAGAAATGCTTAAACCAGCTTAAGCTGTTCCCATCCGTCGATAGATAGCCCTCTTCTGGATAACCATGAAGAGAACTGAATCAGAGCTGTGATATGGCTGGAAAATTACCTAAGTGAGAAAGTTGTATTTCTGCTGGATCAGCTCCTCGGTCTGGTTCACTGTGCAGCTGCTAGAGGGGAGAGAGGGCAGTGGTGCAAGGAGCAAGCACCTTGGACAGAGATTGCCACCATTAGCAGTGCTATTACAGGAATAACGCTGGTAAAGAAGTGTACATTTCGGTATGAATCACTTTATGAATCACAGCTTCAGGATGAAGCCTCTTCATACACCCACAAACTGATGGCTGCCCTTATACCAACACTGTGATGCCTGCAGGTGCTTCTAGATTTTGTATGAGACAAAAGAAGAATTATTCATGGGGATAATGAGTTTGGGATGAACTGACTCAGCTGGTGGAGCCTTCAAATTCAATTACTTTGTTGTCCAGATAATTCCTTTGAAGGAATTATAAAGATGGTTTAAGGAAGCCAAATAGTTTCCAGCCACCAAGAACTGATGAAAAGTTAAGTTCTTTTCTGTGTTAAATCTCCTAAAAGTATGTTAGTACAAAGGAATAGTTTCTTATTAAATCATAACATCACTAATGGTTTTTCTGAAAAGTGCAATAAGATCATTTAGTACAAGTTGACCATAACTAGAATGACAATTACAGCCTTATAATTGTCTAAAATACTATTTAGAGTTCTTTTTATTGTGTCTAGATGATTTGGGTTTCCCAAACATTTAACTTTGCATGCTTATGTAAAGCTCTTGATATCAAGGCAGGACTTTTTCTTTCTTTCTTTTTTTTTTTCCCCCTCTGTTATGTTCTGCAGTAATGATTTTATATGTATAACTTAAATGGTCCTTTTAGTACATTTGAGGAAGGACAGATTGCCCTTTCTTTCACCTCTTAGTTCTGCTGAGCTAACCACTGAGTTATGACCTTACCGCTCTCTACAACTACCTGAAAGGAGGTTGTAGTGAAGCGGGTGTTGGACTCTTCTCCCAAGAAACTAGTAATAGGATGAGAGGAAATGGCCTCAAGTTGCATCAGGGGAGGTTTAGACTGGACATCAGGAAGAATTTCTTTACTGAAAGAGTGGTTAGGCATTGGAACAGGCTGCCCAGAGAGGTGGTGGAGTCGTCAACCCTGGAGGCATTCAAAAAAGGTGTAGACGTGGCACTCCAGGGCCTAGTTTAGGAGTCATGGTGGTGTTAGTTGATGGTTGGACTTGATGATCTTAGAGGTCTTTTCCAACCTTAATGATTCTATGATTCTATGATTCTATGTTGTAGAGTGAAGAATGAGTTTCAGACTGGACATGTACAGGGAACACTTTGTTAAGTATCAAATAATTTNACCTTGAGCAGTCCAAGAGAATATAAACTTTGAAAACACAAGTTACAATGTTTAAATGCAATGTAAATAAAATTGCTTCTCATGTGGGAACAGTAATACCATCTATGGGAATATGTCATCAGTGTCTACTCTCTCAGACGATATTTGGCAAACACTTCCTGTGAGCCCATGGGTTTGTTTATTTGTTTCTTCACATTCTTGGATGGAGACAACAGTCCCCAAACTCTGTTGACTTCCTCCAATTGCCCACCTAAAGTTAGAAACTCTATGGACCTTTGCCAATATTCTCTGTTTTAAAGCACCTAGTATACAGGGTTTCTGTGTGTATGTTATGAATTCTCAGGGTTGGATGCTAACATTTCTTCTCTTTTCAGTGGAGCAGATAAAGCAAAATACTGGGGAAAAAACAGATCTTCTTTGCTTGCCAAAGTGAACTGTTTGAAATTACTGTTCTTTGGCATAAAACAAATAAAAGATAACTTTGGGTACTTAAAGTAAGAAAGCAGGGAACTAGATTCAGAAAACCTCGTGGGAATTTTTTTTTTCAGGTCTAAACCTTTTAA
This sequence comes from Fregata magnificens, assembly GCA_013389945.1. Classification (NCBI taxonomy): domain Eukaryota; kingdom Metazoa; phylum Chordata; class Aves; order Suliformes; family Fregatidae; genus Fregata; species Fregata magnificens. Next base: position 37,430 of record WAAD01031886.1, read on the forward strand.
CAGTTCTAGAACCAAGGATGGAGGTGTTGCAAAAACAGTGAAAGTTCTGTTTCCAGGAATAGACAGGAAGGGTGCACCTAGGATACTAAAGGTCTAAGATTTATAAGTTAAGGCCTCTAGTCAAACTCTGACTGGCCTTTGGGTCAGAAACAGATTTCGGGGAACTAGAATCAAAAGACATGGGCACTGAATTAATTCTTCACATTCACAGAGCCAAAAGTGGCCACAGAATAATATCAGACTCATTTAGTTAACAATGAAGTATAAGCATTAGGACAAAAGTCAGATGCAGTCCACCCAGAGACATTAAGTGAATTCATTTGCCATATTTGTATTAGTGCAGCTTACTGTCGATGATTAGGTAATAAAAGAGGACTCTTCCATGAGGCAATGAACTCATATTCATGCCAAAGTTTCCATCTGCAAATGCAATGAACCCTCCATTTCTTTGCAGCTTAACATTTAAGGCTTAGGCAAGGTTTATCCCTAACAAACTGGCTAGCTGTTAGTGTTTTATAACATCTTAAAACTTACAATAACTTCTGAATTATCAGTCTTTTCTTTCTTTTTTTTTTTTAAAAAAGTTAGTATGCATATTTTTATGAATTTTTTGTATGATGTATTCTTATTTGCTGAATTTTGTAATTATTTTCAGTAAAGTGCTTTAAAACCCCTCTTTCTTAACAGGATCCAGTTCCTTGAGCTCTATTAGTCCTCAGCACTTATACATGGATTAAGAGAGTACTCAAAAAAGGGCAGGAGACCTAGGTTCAAGCTTCATGTTCCCATTCCCCTGTCTCTCTGAGAGTCCCAACGAACAAAGGGAATACTGAAATCAGCAGGCTGTAGGGCTCTGAAAGAGTTGCCTTAATCACCAGCCTAGAGAGCAAGTTGTTCTGTCTTGGGAACTGTTTACGTAAAGGGAGAAAGGGGGGAGGTTCACATGAATGTTCCCTACGGGCAACTTGTTAGGATACTTCCACTGAGGAGTAAGCATAAAGTGGATTTTGACCTCATGGACGGTGTGGCAAAAGGCCAATATCCCATGGGATGTACCAACTAATAGAGAAGATATTGAAAGCCTAAGGTGGTCCTTTCTTTATTGTTCCTGCTGGAGCTGCTCTTCTGCATTTAAACTGGTTTTTAAAAGTGTCCTCTGAAACATTATCATGCTTTATAGGATAATTTTAGTCATAGTCCGTGGGCAGTGTTTCTAAGATCTTACATTTTTGTATTGGCATCTTTCCCCCTGACCTGCCTCCCATCTGTGGGACTAAGCGAGTTTCCAATGAAAAAAAAGTATGGCATAGTGCCCTAGTGTTACATGGAATTGGCTGGCTATACAGGGCTCAATTCTTATCAGATCTTCATAATTTTCTAGTGAGATAATAATTCTTCAAAATAGAAATAAAGGTGGATCAACTAAAGTCTAAAAAAAGCAAAGCTGATGACTCCATTATCGAAGTCAGTAATGAGTGATCTCAAACATACAAAAAAGCTGCCCCATGTGGATCCTCTTTTCCAGTGGTAACTAGATTGACTTACCTAATACTAGTCCCACTCCCCCTAAGGGAAAGGGAAACACCGATAAGAAAATTCAAGAAAGGGTATCTCTTTTTAGTCCTGTGAAGAGAATAATAGGCCCGTCAGTTAACATGGAAGCTCAGTGGACATATGGTTTTGCTCTCAGTTTTGTAATGTTTCATTGAGATGTCTGCTAATGTTTTACATGTCTTGTCAAGAAATTATTCTCTCTTGCTTTTGATTCAAGTTATAAAGATAAGCCCTGGTCAGAGTGAGGAACATGTGCCATGTTACAGTCCCTTCCACACCAAAGTTTGTTAAAGGGTAGCTTAATGGGAGCAGAGAGCAAATGGGACATGGTGTCTTTCTTCTGTGCAGTTTTGCTTGCTGCTTTTTAGCATGAAGCATTAAAAAAATGCCAGCTTAACTTTTTTGCAGATTAATGCTTAAAATGCTTAACTTTTTTGCAGATTCCTGGGCCTTCCATGTTGCTCTGTAGTTTCAGTCTCCGTGGTGCTGACAGTTGTCATACCGTCTGCAAAGCTAGACGGTATTTGTGTAGGTGTCAGTCCCCAGCTGCCTGAGGAGTTGCAGGGCTATATTATGCCTCCATATACTCCACAGCTTCCTTATGCTCCCTCTGGGAATACTCGATCACATTGTTTTGTCCTTCTAAACTGTTCTCAGGTCCTGTTAACAATGGCATGATTTGTTGCAAACATTGCAATTGGGAACTTGCAGATTTTACCACTTAAAAGTAAGATCAGGCTTGCTGTGAATTCCTGCATAACTCACAACTCTCTGTAAATCAGAGTAAGTTTTGGACAAGTAAATTCACATTTCTGCTTCGTTCGCATTGGAATGAACTGTTGTTCTTCGCTTAAAAAATAGGAAATAGAGCCACATGGGGCCTTCCACTTCAGTACAGCTACATCTAACTCCTGGGTACCCTGTCATCCAGTGGAAAACTGAAATCAGGTACCTGGGAACAGGACCTAGTGAACTAAGAGGAAATCTTCTCATTCCATCATGGAAAGGCCAAATCATTAATTTAAAATAATCTGTTTCTGGCAATTAACGCTTTTTCTTCTATATGGGATTCATTGCCCAATGCACCTGGCTTCCTCCTGGAGCTGGCCACAGAAGCTAAATTTCTTGTGCACAGAACGAGGAAAAAGATGTAGAGGGGCATGTAGTGCTCTGCTAATTATGTGAGATAAATGCTGTCTTAGAAAACTCACTCCTATCTATATCCTTATAAGAGAATTCCTGTGAGTAATTCCTTAATCAGTTAAATCTGTTTAGCATGTTTGATTACAAACAACTTTTTTTAAAAAACCTTTTTTTTTGGCAGTCCCCACTTAAGACCTTGGAATTTGAGTTACTAAAGTATCTGTCACTTATTACTGAAAATTAAAGCGGTGGATACCTCCCTTAAATCAAGTGATGAGCACAGCAGAAAAGCAGAGATGAAAGGAAATGTGTCTGTCTTCTGTGAAGGGTTTGGATGGTGAACATCAAGTAATGATGGGAGCAACCCAATGAACAATCGGTTAAAAAATATGACTGTGAATTATTACGTACCCAATAAATACTGTCCATGTTGTATGTTGCATGAAGCTGAATGAAATAATAATGTGGTTCATAACAACTCTCTCATACTGTGTATGCATAAGGATTTTGAATTAAAATTGCACAAGCAACCTTATAACTGATATATTCTGAATTCTGATTGCTTAACTTAGAAACCTTAACGTGCTTACCAAACTAAGTGAATTCAGGCAGCGGTATCATTTTGACTAAGGAACTAGGAGGGCAGAATATAGACAAGACTTGGTTTTACTTTAAGTCAAAGGAGTGAAAACTCATTGGAAGTCTACCCAAAGTTGAGAGTCACGCTCTCAGCCTGGCTGAAAAATAACCATCTTCAAAATTAGAGCAAAATGTCAGAAAAGGTATTGGATTTAAGGTTTAGGTAAGAGAATATGAGTGGCAAGAAGGATTGTTAAGCAAAGGAAATGACATTCTAGAGTTCATGAGGTATAGAGAGAGCAGTTAAAACTTGTAAACCAGCAGAAGCTGAGCCAAGTTAGATATCACAAAGGAATTAAAACAAAGAACAAAAGGTTCTTTAGCCTTATAAATAAAATGAGGGTCAAGAAAGAAGGGAGGCTACTCTGCATTTGGAAGGGGTAAGGATGGATGGAAGGTTGTCCCACCACTAAAATAATACTTTGCTTCAATTTTTAATAAGTGATATGAAATACAGGTGAGAAGGGGCAAGACAGCTAGCTACAGGGAATAAAAAGTTTGAAGTTACTATGTTTATGGGGGAATAAACTCTGAATTTCATGTCCTTTCCAGAGTTCTGAGAGGACTAGCATATGAAATTGCTACATTGGTGGCAAGATATTTGAAAATAAATGTAGCCTCTGTTACCATGTGACTGCAGAATAACAAATGTAAGATGTATTTTTATAAAGGATGAAACATACACTGTGCTTTTTAGAAAGTTTGAGGAATGTATGCAGTGCCCTTGGTTTTTTACAAGTTAAATGTAGTAGATGTAAGATATCTCAACCTGAGTAAATTGATATTGTGCTCTGTGAGAAATTACTAGTTAGTGTAGGCAGAAGAACTGGTTTGAGCGCAGACTATGTTGAGTGAGTACTGAAAGAGAGGTGCTGGGGTATAAGGAAACTGCTAGTGCTAGTCCTGAAGATATGAACTAAATACATTAAAATATAAATATCTTGAATAATTAGCCAGGATTATAATTGCAGTGAAATGACACTGAACAGAGAGAATTACA
>WAAD01031895.1:0-24209 GCA_013389945.1 Fregata magnificens
GTTTAAGTTGTGTATATATATATATGTATGTATTATATTATCTGGGACCTAAGTAAGACACAAATGGTATGGAAGAAGGGGTGGAGGTTGTACTGGGTCTGGCTGAGGCGGACTTGGCTTTCCCCATCGCAGCCTGCTGTGCTCTGCGTTGGTGGCTGGAGGTGGCACCAGTGTTTTGGCTGTTGCCGGGCGGTGCTTGCCCAGCCCCGAGGCNTTAAACTGCCTTTGTCCTGACCCAGGAGGTTTCTTTCCACCTCATTTTCTCCCCCTGCCCTGCTAAGGAGGGGAGTGGTAGAGCGGCTTGGTGCACCTGGCGTCCAGCCGGGGTCAAACCACCACACTGGGGAGCCCAGAACTGGACACAGTACTCCAGGTGTGGCTTCAGTAGCAATGTTGAGTAGAGGGGAAGGCTCACTTCTCTCAGCCTGCTGGCAACACTCCTCTGAACGTAGCCCAGGATAACATTAGCCTTTTTGGCAAAAGGAACATTTTTTGTGCATGTTCAACCTGGCGTCCGCCAGGACCCCCAGGTTCTTGTCTGCAAAGCTGCTTTCCAGCTGATCAGCCTCCAGCATGTACTGGTGCTTGGGGTTATTCCTCCCCAGGTGCAGGATTTGGCACTTCCCCTTGTTGAACATCATGAGGTTCATGTCAGCCCATTTCTCCAGCCTGTCGAGGTCCCTCTGGGTGGCAGCACAACCCCCTAGTGTGTCAGCCACTCCTCTCATTTTTGTGTCTTCTGCAAAATTGCTGAGGGTACATTCTGCCCCATCAGTCAGATTATTAATGAAGATATTAAACAGGACTGGACCCACTGTTGACCCCTGGGGTACGCTGTTGGTTACTGGCCTCCAAGTAGACTTCATGCCACTGATCATCTCCCTCTGGGCCTGGCCATTCATCCAGTTTTCAGTTCACCTCATTGTCTGCTCATCCAGCCCATACTTATCAGCTTTTTCATGAGGATCTTGTGGGAGATTGTGCCAAAAGCCTTGCTAATGTCAAGGTAAACAATATACACTGTTCTCCCCTCATCTGCCAAGCCAGTCATTTCATTGTAGAAGGTTATGCTTCTTCCTCCTTCCTTCCTTATGTCGCTTTTGTGAATCCATGCTGACTACTCCTGATCGCCTTCTTGTCCTTCATGTCCCTGGAAATGGTTTCCAAGATTAGCTGCTCTATCACCTTCATAGGGATCAAGGTGAGGCTGACCAGCCTGTATTTTCCCAGGTCTTCCTTCTTACCCTTCTTGAAGACAGGCATGACATTTTCTTTCCTCCAGTCTTCAGGCACTTCTCACAATTGCCATGATCCTTCAAAGACTATTGAGTGGCCTCAAAATGGCATCAGCCAGCTCCCAACACTTACGGGCACATCTAATCAGGACCCGTGGGCTTTTGTTTGTTATGTTTGCTTAAGTATTCCCCGACTTGATCCTCTTCCACCTTGCTCTTTATTTTTGCCCTGGCCTCTGGAACCTGGGATTCCTGAAAGATGTTCTTGTTAGTAAACACTGAGGTGAAGAGAACATTCAGTACCTCAAACTTTTCCATGTCCATTGTCACCACGTCCCCTGCCCCATTCATCAGTGGGCCCACATTTTCCCTACTCTTCTTTTTGTCACCTGTGTACTTATAGAAGCCATTCTTGTTACCTTTGACATCCCTGGCCAGATTTAACTACATTTGAGCCTTGGCTTGCCTAACTGTGTCTCTATGTGCTTGGACATTGTCTCTGTATTCCTCCCAGGTTACCTGTCCCTGCTTGCACCCTCTGTATCTTTCCTTTTTATGTTTGAGTTTTGCCAGGAGCTCCTTGTTCATCTGTGCAGGCCTCCTGGCATTTTTGCCTCACTTTCTGCTGATTGGGATGGACCACTCTTGAATGTGGAAGAGGTGATGCTTGATTATTAACAAGCTTACCTGGGCCTTTCTTCCCTTCAGGGCCTTATCCCATGGGTCTCTTCCAAGCAGATCCTTGAAGAGGCCAGAGCCTGCTCTCCTCAAGTCCACTGTTTTGATCTTGCTTTTTTCCCTCCTCTCTCCTCTCAAGATCCTGAACTACATCATTTCATGATCACTGCAGCCAAGCCTGCCTTCAACCTTCAAATCCCCAATGAGCCTATCCTTGTTTGTGAGTATGAGGTCCACCAGAGCACCTGTCCTCATTAGCTCCTCTATGACTTGGGTCAGGAAGTTGTCATTAATGCTCCCCGAGAATCTCTTGGATTGCTTATGCCCTGCTATGTTGTTCCTCCAGCATATATCAGGCAGGTTGAAATTCCCCATGAGGACAAGGTCCTGTGAATGTGAGACTGCTTCTAGCTGTCTGGAGAAGGCACTATCCACTTGTTCTTCCTGGTCAGGCAGCTTATAGCAGACACACACTGTAGTCACCCGTACCACTCTGCTCTTTCATCCTCACCCATAAGCTCTCACTCAGCTCATCATCCATACCCAGGTGGAGCTCCATGCATTCCACCTAGAAAGCAACTCCTCATCCTTGTCTTCCCTGTCCTTCCTAAGAAGCCTGTATTCCTCCATTGAAGCACTCGTTATACGAGATATCCCACCAAGTATCTGCGATGCCAAGATCATAGCCCTACAACAGCACATAGATCTCCAGTTCCTCATGTTATTCCCCATGCTGTGTGCATTTGTGCACAGGTACTTCAGAGAAACACTCCAGCATGCTGATTTCCCAAAGATGGTCTGTTGTTTTTTTCCATAGCAGTGCTTTGTAGGCACTTCCTTGCTTTTATGCAAATGCTGGGGGTGATCCCGCTTAAGCCATGTTTTGCTGGTTTTGTGTTCCCTTTCATTCACATTACTTCAGGCACTTGTAAACCCTGTCCGTCACTCCCTCACAGGGCTGCTGGTAACTTCCTCCCTCCCCTGTTTGTTTCTAGTTTAAATCCCTACTTGCCAAGTCAGCCATCCTATTGGCAATAATACCTTTGCCCTTCCTATTCAAATGGATCCCATCTCTCCCAAAATATAGCCTGTTCATTGTTATAAAAGTGAATATGCAACATAGTGCTTTCAAGAGGGCATGGGACTCCGCCGTCCAAGTCCTTTTAGTTCATGTATTCCTGTGAATCAACTCTGACCTGTATTTATCAACAGAAGGTTGATAGTTGTCGTCATCTGTGGCAACTAACCAACCAGAAAAGAACTACTCATTCTGGCTTGATTTTTTATTTAGTTTAGGACCTCCAATGCAAATTTGTGCCACCAAGTAGCATTATGTGCTCCTGTTAACACCACGTAATATTATCAATTCATCTCACTCAATATCATTCTCATATGAGTCCTCAATGAATACTAATTGGAAAAAGGAAGTCTGAAAGGGCAGTTAAAATGATTGGAGAGAAAGATATACTGAAAAAGACGACTAAATTATACAACTAAAGAAAACTCTAATAGACTCTGCTGCAGAAGAAACCAAGGATTATCTCGTTGATGTTGTAGAATAAAATAAGGATTATTTAAGAGTTTATTAATCTTTATTAAAGAAGCACAAAAAAATGAAGATCCTTAGTTAAAATATGAAAGAAAAAAATGAATAATAACAGAAGGTTAACACGATCATCTAGTTGCTATGGTAACCATAAGACGTAAAAGACAAAGGTGTCACTGCTGACTTGTGCACAGTAGTAAAATAAATAAGTTAGTACTTCCTGGCAGGAGACACTCTGTATCATATCCATAAGTTGTAATGAGGTTAGTTATCTCTTTAAAAGCCTTCACACCAAACTACCTATTATCTACTATACACCAAACAAAATAACATACCAGTGCACAGATGATAACGAGGTAAATATTTTAATGTGAACATGTGTTATTTCACTTGGCTTCATCCCCACAAATTAATCTTGTGCTTGCTTTCTCACATCGTAGGTCAGACTTACAAAACCAACTTAAATCACATCTTCAACATCCAGGCAGAAATGGTAGTAGTTACATTTGCTTAGCTAATATGATTACAGCATATATGTTACTAGGCTTTTCCAGAAGAATTAAAAAAATGTATCTTTAAAATAAAAATAGGACCAGTCCACAAACACTTTGTCCCAGAAAAATTAGATAATTTGGTCTACATTTCTCTGCCACAACTCCTGTAAATTTTAGTCATTCTGAATAAAATAAGCCTTTTTCTTGCACCCCCTCCCCCCACCAAGCTCTGCAGTGCCAGACTTCCATCAGAATATCCTAAATCTCAACTGTTTGCTGTGTTTCTTTAGACAGATGGGCTTTCCAGGAATGTTTTTACAGAGCCATTACTAATTCAATATGGGAAGATTCAGTTTTGTGGCTTCTTCATGAGAAATTAGTCTCATTTTTGTAGCCATTGTAATTTGTAGCCATAGTAATTTATGGTACAGTTTTGTAGCCAATTAGTATGATAAATGCCATAAAAATGTTTTGTACTCTTCACTGCAGTCACTTTGAATGGTGCCTTTTGTCCATATGGTTTGAATTCGTTTTTGCTCGAAGGCCTTGGCAATATCAATATAGGTTCTCTGACTCAGCAAATTACCCTTAACCTTTAGCTTTCCATATTGTAGTGGTACTGCTGCCACTCCACTGAAGATTTATCTTGAGCGTGTCCATGTAATGTTTCATCAGCCTTCTTTTCAGCCATCTATGTATATATTATCTGGCCAGTGAAAATAGGTTTGAGCAGTCCATTATCTGCCATACAGATGCCTGGACCAGCGTATTTGTGCTTAAAGAAGCATACAGCTGTGCTGCTGATCTCAATATTCAAAACTATATTCTGTCACTTTATATCAGCAAAATCATTGATACAGACCCATGTGGAAAGCATTGAGATGTTTATTCTGATGACTGCAAGTTTCTTAACTTCTGCTTGTTAGATAAAACTAGTTTTGAAAAATGAATGGAACACACTTTCATTCAAAACAATTTGTTTTCTCTTTAATACAGAGATGAGTTTTTAATGCCCCAAAACAGAACTTGAATTCATCTGTATTGTCATCTATGTATATTTTATCAGCTATATTGTCAACCTAGCTAAATTCTCCAACAGATTTTTCAGTTATTCAGTGGCAACACACAGATCTAACTGGCTTTTCAGCATCATCTAGCTTGTCAGTGTTGTGAGGCTGGATGAGGACCTTAATTTCCTTTATGTTGATGTGCAGGCTTAATTGCTTATTCTTGTGATCAAAGAGTTGATGATATATGGCATACATCCTAACATGTGCATAATCATTGGCAAAGAACAGCCTACAGTACAGCAATTATATAAATTTTGATTTAGCACAAAATCTCTCTCGTGTATATGGTGAAAAATATAGATTCCTTTATGCCAACTAAGTATAACCTACAGGCTGTACTACGGATTGTACTGTAGAACAAGCTATTGCATTGTAACTTCTGTGTCACTGAAAGACCTAAGCAGTCTGCTTTAAACAAGGACCTGTGCCCACACCCATTGTGAAATAAAAGAAATATATCTGAAAACTTGTCTGAATAATGAAATTTTTCCCAAACCCTTGAGAGAACCTGATACCTGATAGGTATCTGAAGGTTTTGGATTGACTACATAACATTTCTGTTAAATTTCCCTTGTTGTACAAATCATATCAGTTTGATCAGTGTCGTGATTTAACCCCACATAGGCAGTGAAGCACCACACAGCCTCTCTCTCGCTGGGGGAGAGAATCAGAAGAGTAAAAGTGAGAAAACTCATGGGTTGAGATAAAGGCAGTTTAATAAGTAAAGCAAAGGCCATGCACACAAGCAAAGCAAAACCAGGAATTCACTCACTGCTTCCCATGGGCAGGCAGGTGTTCAGCCATCTCCAGGAAAGCAGGGTTCCATCACGCATAACAGTTACTTGGAAAGACAAAACGCCATAACTCTGAACGTCTCCCCTTCCTTCTTCTTCCCCCAGCTTTTTGTTGCTGAGCATGACATCATATGGTATGCAATATCCCTTTGGTCAGTTGGGGTCAGCTGTCCCAGCTGTGTCCCCTCTCGACTTCTTGTGCACCCCCATCCTACTTGCTGGTGGGGTGGTGTGGGAAGCAGAAAAGGCCTTGACTCTGTGTGAGCACTGCTCAGCAATAACTAACTAAAATATCTGTATTATCAACACTGTTTTCATTGCAAATCCAAAACACAGCACCATACCAACTACTATGAAGAAAATTAACTCTATCCCACCCAAAATCAGTACAATCAGAAACTGAACAGATTTGCTAGAAGTTTATTAACAACATCAGCACTGTCAACCATAATTCTCTTTATAATAGAGAATCAATATGGTCGTTATCATGCCTGAGAGGTCATGTTTCTCTTTGTGCAGATGAACATTACTTTTTCTTGTGAAAAAATCTTCTTTATATGAAGTTTGTCAAAAGCACAGTCTTTCTAATTCACTAGCGTCTCCTTATTTCTGTATTTTGGTGGGAATACCATAAGTTTCTGTTGAATGCCTCTATTGCAGCTGTTCAGTAGTTTTAAGCATATTACAAAGGTGATACTGCTACTCTCTGCTTCTTGATGGGTAGCTTAAGTTTCATTTATCATTTTGTCAGAAAAGATTGATGAATGATTTGATGGTGTTGAATTGTTCACTTTGCACCAGTGACTCAGGATTTCTCTTCCATCAGTTGACAAAATTTTATCATCTCCATTGAAATGTTATGCAATAGCACTGTCATAGGGGCATATATAATTTAAAGCCACTGTAGAGGTGTTTGATGTGATACCGTTTTGCATTTTGTTGACATTTGTACTTTTCTTCATCAGCATTTTAAAACTTTCATTTATGGTAAGCAGTTTCTTGTTTGCCAGCTTTTACATTTTACTCAAGCCTTGTGCCATATTTATACTTTAACAATGTTTTGATGAAATTATTTAAAAAAAAAAAAAACCAACACATCTCACAGTCACCTTTGACAAAGCAAAGAACCTCCTCTGAGGTAGTGCATGCTGTCTGACTTGCATCCTGACTGACAAAAATCAAAGAAATATAACATTAAATTCATCCCAGTATCATCTATTCCATCCCTCTTCTCCAGTGCAGGGTCAGCTATATCTGTAACATTCCTTATAAGAAAAAATATTTTCTTTTGTTAGGCTACCATAAGATAACTACCATATAATTCCTAGGCAGTGTCCCTCTTGTCTTCTTTTTTAGCACTTCCTATCACAAAGGTATTTTTTACCAGGAGATGTTGGTCTGTTAGGACCCCAGTAAGAAAGGCACTCAGACTCTGTAAAGTATCATGCTAAATGATATTTTAAAATTATATCTATCAGGGCTAACAAAATAAAGAAAGAGAACATAATATAGATGATCTTATATCCCTATAGATTCTGGTAACCCTGAATTGTGCAGCATTGAATGGTCCTCCAAGCAGTGTGCAGCACTCCATGCTGACCCTGTCCATGGAAAGGGTTACTCCATTTCAGTCTATTATTTGAGCTATTATAGGATTTTTCTTAGAAGAAAAATCTTGAAATCTTTCTTGTACTTGAAAATTGCAATCACATTATCCTTGAGCCTTTTTTTTCTTAAGTTGAACTCAAGTTCATTCAAATTGTCTTTGTATATCATGTTCATTAAACTTTTGATACTTCTTGATCTTTAAGCAGGACTTTCTGTAATGATTCACTTTCTTTTTTCCACTGTTTTTTAAATTGAGCCAGTAATCTAGCTGAGATAGAACCATATTATGTTTTCTTCAACTATCTATGGAATGCAATGTCAAATGCACTATTAAATTTAATATAAATTGCATTATAAGACTTGTCCTTCACAAACATAGACTGGTTTGACAAGATTTGTAGCTTACAACTCCATGTTGTCTTTTATGTTTGTTATTGTATGCTATCTTTATTATCTTCCAGGTGCTTGCAAATAGCTTGATTATTTGACATTTTCCATTTGATCTTTTAAAAAGCTAAACAGCATTAAGAATTAGTTCCATTAATTTCTTCTTCCCTGCTCTTCTGAGTAATTGAATCTGAATTCATTAATATGTTACAATTGGTATTTAAATTGCAATTGTCAGGCATCTTGTGACATATAGCACCCTATATAAGTTGCTCATCTGGCAAGCAAACTGCATCACACGTAGGTAGTTCTGACATTTGCAAATTCTAAATTGCCTCACAGTGATATAACTAGCAAATTGCTATGCCTAGACTATGTATGAATCTAGAATTTTTGCTTCTCAGCTTGTTGAAGTACTATATTAATAATGACCACCTGAAACTTGGTAGGATACTATTTTTATTTACTTCCCTAAACTATGCTTATCTAGGTTCTTTCTTTAAATAGGAAGTCAAGGGTTTGTCATTTCATGCCATCAACTTCATGACGTATTGTAAAGATATAATTTTCTGACCTGTGTTCTTTCCTCATAGTAAGTGTCTTACCTCAATAGTAGCAAAATAAGAAGCTGGCTCTTTGTAACACCAACAGCTGGCTTACCAGTTCCTTAGGTAGAGAACTCATTTGTCAGTAATCACGTACTGTTCTTTTTCTTCCTCCAGTTTGCCCACCCAGGCAGCTTCAAAGTCTTCAAGTTGAGATTTCCTGGCCAAGCATTTCTAAATTCCAACTATGACATCTGCCTATCACTTTTTCTATTTTTCTGCATTGCAGGAGTTAATATAGTCAAGAATAGAGGAATAGTGCAGTACTGCTTTAGAAAAGATATTCAAATTACACGACCATAGCAAGAAAAAATTGCATAAACCCATTCCAATTTTCCTATCTGTGGCTGTTAATTATCTACTGACATAGCTAACTGAAAAAAGTGGGTAGTAAAGTGCAAATTGTTTGTCTGAATATGGATAATTAGTATAATTTTCTCAAGTTTGATAGTATAAATTGCAGAAACCTCTGCAAATTTGGGTTATTTTAAATCTGCTATGTGTGTCCATTGCTCAGAACTGCAACAGTACCACATAGGGATAAACGCGGTTTCTGAGCTGTTAGGACTTTATAAAGTATCACTGTTGCCTTAATTTCTATCCAAAATCCAGCAGGCTCCTAGGACCTCTTGGAGTGGGTCCAGAGGAGGGCCATGAAAATTATCAGAGGGATGGAACACCTCTCCTGTGAGGAAAGGCTGAGAGAGTTGGGGTTGTTTAGCCTGGAGAAGAGAAGGCTCTGGGGAGACCTTATTGCGGCCTGTCAATACTTAAAGGGGGCTTATAAGAAGGATGGGGACAGACTTTTTATTAGGGCACGAAGTGATAGGACAAGGGGTAATGGTTTTAAACTAAAAGAGGGTAGATTTAGATTAGATATAAGGAAGAAATTTTTTACAATGAGGGTGGTGAAACACTGGAACAGGTTGCCCGGAGAAATTGTGGATGCCCCATCCCTGGAAACGTTCAAGGTCAGGTTGGACAGGTCTTTGAGCAACCTGATCTAGTTGAAGATGTCCCTGCTCATTGCAGCCAGGGTTGAACTAGATGACCTTTAAAGGCTCCTTCCAACCCAAACTATTCTATGATTCTATGACCCCAAATTAGAAATTATGCCTAAAGAAAAAAAGTAGAGGAGAAAACATTTCACAGGTTACAGAAAATGCTTTTTTATTCATACGGAAAACATTTCCATTTAAACAAGTAATTTTTCCAACAGCAAGAAATTACTGATTCACATTTTGGTTATGGTGCTCTGAAAGTATGAAACTCTTTTCTAAATACTGTTATTTAGCCAGTTATTGCATTGATGAGTATTCTTAACTAATTGTAGAATCTGCACATGTTTCACTGAATTGCATCCTACTTTTCTGAAGTATTTTGAAATCCATATTCTATCGCAAAAAGCAGTCCCCAACGCATTTTAATAATTTGTGATTTTAGACTCTCATTTGTATCAAACTCATTATTCAGTGTGACCAACATGTTTTTATGGATTTATTTCAGTGATCATTTACAAAAAATTAAAAATCCCAAGTCAAACAGTATTCTGTAAATGAATACACATTTAGAACTGCAAGAAATATGTTTTGAATGGACTGAATTGCAGCTGCAAGATAACCATGGCTTTATTGGGTAAGAGGAACAAATGGCTTAAGCTTATATTTAGTTTTCTGCAAAAAAGCAGCCAAACCACATCTATTTCTGTACTTCAGTTTTAAATGCATTTTTTTACTTTGTGATTGTATTATTTACAACAAATTAAACTTAGTTTAATTATATCCATTTAGTAATGATTAAGTCTTTTTAAAACAATGAAGTTCCTCAGTACAGTGATCTCTTATCTCCACTGATAATACTAGATCACTGTAATTGTATTTCTATATAAATGTTTTCTGAATATTTGTGTTTTAAACACAAGTCAAATTTTTGTGAACCAAACATACAAGCATTCTGCAGTAAGTTTTTATGAAAGTAATATGATCTTCTCCACAGCAAGTGGGTCTAGCTCAGTTTTATTAAAATTAACTCTGATTGATTGCCCATAACTGTTTCTTGTCATGGTGTGGAGTGAATTCTTTCTGACTGATATGCAAGAATTTCTTTAAACGTGTATAGCTTGTCAAAGTTTTGGGGAAATTTAGAGAGGGTCCTAATTCTTGTGTCTTCACTGAACATGGGTATGGTAGCATTAGAGTGTCAAAAAATAGCTAAGCTGATGTCCTTGGTGTATGTTACTTCGATTAAAAGTGAATAAATGTTCTTTAGCTTTGTTATCTCATTCACACCACTGAAGACAGGCAGTAAGTGTATCAAACGGGGGTAGCTCAAGCCTAAATGTGGCATCTGCATGTTAGACAAATATAGAATACTGAAATCATGATGCCTATAGAGTGTGGGTGCCTTGATGATTAAGTGGTGGCTGTTTAAAGGGTATTTTATCACAATTTTGGATAGAGAGAGAACTTAGTTGCCGAAGTCCTGCCACCAACATTGAAGCTTTCATGAGCTCTACGCTGCAGTCTCTGCTTCCTCTCCATATCCACTAACTGAGTCTTCCATGCTTAGACTTGTCACTCCTTTGAGTTGCCCGTAAAAGATCCAATTACTGTACTTTGAGGTGTTCTGTTACTGTATGTTGATATAGAATGTAGGCATACAGTCATCATTTGATTTGTCCAAAAGAAATCTATTTCACTGCAGGAATAAAGAGCTTAATAAGTGTTCAGTACAAAAAACTACGGTTCCACAGTTTCTTAATGTTATTATTGGCCTTTAAAACCGTCAGGTACTCTCTACTCATTTTGTAGAAGATCACATAGCAAGCACCATTTTATCAACAATTGACAAGTAAAGAATGCTTTGCTTATATCATTGGAGTTTTTTGTTGCTATTGCTTTATTAAAAGAAAACATAATTGGAACTGTTCCTGAAACCAGTTTTATTCAAAATACAGAAAGTCTTAATATACTGTGTTAAACTGTTGTACAATACAGAAGCTTGTATGGATCCCTATTAACACAAGAAGTCATACACAGAGTTCATCCCTGTAGAGAGATGCTGTGCTATGTGAGGAATAAAGTTTTTTTAAATGGTGGAAATCACTGCAAACACAGAGAAGTTAGAAATGTAAAGCACATTGTATACGTTTGCTGTTGAGATAGATTGATTCATTCTAAATATTTTCCTTTTGTTCAATGAATATCCTTGCAGAAGGTAAACTTGTAAGTTTTATTCTGACAGTACATTGAGTGGATTGAACACTCTAGGGTCTGAAAAACCAAAAAATTCTGTACGTGTTATTGATTTAACATATGTTGTACACGTGCAATTCTCTTCAACACAGTTCAATTCCTTTTTTTAAACTATGTTAATGGGGAAAAAATTACTGCCGTTAGTTTTCCTATATTTGAACTTTTCTTTTTGTTTTTATGAACTCACTCTAGAGAATAATTTCTTTAGTTTGCTGCTGGCATCTGTTATTTTTCTCTTACTTAAGCCCTTAGTGCTTACTGGTCAACTTGTGGTAGTTTGTTCGAATGTAAAGCCAGAGTGTACATGAGCAGTAATTTGAAATTCCTTTTGACACTAAGCATGGCTACAGGAGCATATCAATCTATAATCAAGAGAACTGCATTGCTTCTTTGTCTCCTTTTGTTACTATGACTTATTTCTTCCCTCTGGCTTTTCAGCTTTCTCCCAAGTTAATGGGTTCTCAACTCTGAGATACCTGATACCTTGTCTTGTCATTAATCACTTTGAAGTTAACAGATAGTACACCTTTCAG
The DNA here is from genome assembly GCA_013389945.1 of Fregata magnificens. Lineage (NCBI taxonomy): Eukaryota > Metazoa > Chordata > Aves > Suliformes > Fregatidae > Fregata > Fregata magnificens. Next base: position 12,205 of record WAAD01031895.1, read on the forward strand.
CACTATCTTGACTTTAACTTTGTCCACATAGTAATGAATCAAGGTCATGAGAATATAGGATAGTGCCATTTGAAAGCAAAACCTCTTTTCTTTTTATATCAGGCGGTCTTTCATTTTAAGAAAATCTTTTCACATTGTTTCAAAAGAACGGCAGCCTGATTGAAGTTTATGTGTTAAAAAAGCTAATTGCACATACAGTTGGAGAGACCAGAATTTCCTGTAAGTAAATTTGAACAAAAGCAATTCAATTTATTATTTCTAGAAATGTAAGGTGTTAAAGAAGCATTGTATAATTAAAAAATGTAATACATTCAGGTCTTTTACCATGTCATTTCAATTTAGAATTTTCATGTTTTGTCCATTCCTATGTGGACAAATTATTGGTCTGTACATTCATGATTATACATTTCATTTATGCAGGGTAGTTCAGGTCAGGAGCTCCAAATAAAGATGTTTAAATAGTTTGCAAATTACTTTTAACCCATGGTTCATTTAGAATCCATCCTGGACATAGGTGGTCTTGCCTGCAAAATAGGCAGAAAGTTCAATGCAGGGTAGAGAATGATTGTTGATTGATTATTTAGTTTACTTTCCAGAATAATTCTTCTAATTCTGAACAAGCCATTAACACAAGAGACCTTTTATCACTCTTCAGGCAGAGGAAGTTGGACCCTGGGGGTTTTGACATATTTCAAAGCATTCAGTTCTTGTTTTAATTTTGACTCACAATGATTTATAAATATAAGAGGCCAGTGTTCTGAGAATGCAAATCCCTTGAAAACCTTCCAGCACACTGACCGTAATCACACAAAAGCAACTATAGCTTATGTGCATTGAACCTAAAGCCCAAAACCCAAAACATATAAAGTGTATTCACATTAGAAGAAATGTTTCAAAATTTTATCTACCTAGTCAAAAACAGACAAAAAATCACAATATATTAAATATTCATAAGTATAAGCCTCCAATCACAATTACATGCCTCCAAATACATAAATAGATTGTAACATTCCACATACTTCATTGTTGGAGTGCATCAATAACTATAGACCTTTTACAGCTTTGCTTAATGGAATCTCTTAAAAGCAGCCTCTGTACACAAGTGCACACACACATCTCTTACAGGCATAAGAGATTTAGAGAGATTAAGAGAATATCCCTTTAAAAAACATCTTCCATATGCTAATTAATAGTAATAGTAGTAATAGTAAACATCTATCATGACTCAAGATCAGCAGTACCTTCATAATTTTTGTAGGAATATTTGAAGTATTTAATGATATTATGCACTAAGACAGTAAATTAAGAAGAATGTAAGGCTCTACAGTCACAGACCAGGTAGAAGAGAGAGGACTATAAATGAGTCGGAGTTACTCACACCAGTAGCATCATTTTAAAATAACAAAAATGAGCAATATGGAATAATGGCACCCATCCATCAGAGCACTTAAAAAATGTAGGTAGCAAAAAGAATCACTATTGTTTGTTGGTCTCAGTTTACATGTTCTGTCCCTTTTAAAAAAAGAAAAGACAAAAGAAGATTGCTTCCTCCCTAGTGAACAACTGAGCAGACATAGGGGAGAAGCCTCCACATGGCAGTGTAGCAAACAGGAGAAAAAGGCAGTGAGAAAAGAGACTGCAGCTTATACAGACTACTGGAGAGGAGTAAGGATCAGACAGCCAGAAGTCAGTGCTGTTTGAAAGAACTTCCTAGGGTCTAGGGTGACTGTTCAGTTAGCCAAGAAACCAAGCCCAGAAACAAGAACTAATCTGCATAGAAACCATGGAGGAGGAAAAATGAATTCCTTTTATTCTAGCTGGCTGGGTTACTTTGAGTTCTTTTTGTTTAAAAACCTAATTGTTTTAGCACATACACTAATAAAATCTGGCCCTTTCTTTTTTTTTTAATTTAAAAATCTTTCAGATGTTATTTAGGAACTCACTGTAAAGAAATGTCCACCTCACAGTGGTGGCTGACTTGGTGACCTCTTCCAGTATATTTATATCTCACTGAATAAAACAGAATTTAAATACATGCCTGTGTAGTTTGCATAAATTTTATTCCCTTGCTAAATCAATTCCAAAGACAATTCTAAAAAATCCCAACTCATTAATATCTCTTTCAGCTTACCTCATAACTTCATCCATCCAGACGGCTTTCCATTTCTTTGAGGAAATGTGAAGGAAATCAAGATTTAAACCAAGACAAAACCAGCTACACCAAAACCAGAAAAATTTGGTAGGAAAAAACCAAAGCAAACCAAATAAAACCAAACAAAACCAAACCGAAACTGTCAATTACAGTATTTTAAAAACTCAATTTACTTCAAGGGGCAATGATGTGATTTGTTCTTGAGGTGAAATTACACAAAAAAGGTAATATTACTTCAAAACAAAGAAATTTGCAGATAAGTAGTGTGACTCAAATTGGGGAAACTTGAACAATACAGCTTCTACTGGAAACAATACTTAGTGGAAAGGTGAAATGGGAATAGGCAAAGTAAGCTTTCAGCCACATTACAGCACAGTTCTGTATACTTCTCCAAATGGTTGTTGTGGGTTAACCCCGGTGGGCAGCTAAGCCCCACACAGCCACTCACTCACTCCCCCGCAGTGGGATGGGGGACATAACTGGAAGGGTAAAAGTGAAAAAACTCGTGGGTTGAGATAAAGACAGTTGTGCTGGTTGTGGCTGGGATAGAGTTAATTTTCTTTATCATAGCTGGTATGGGGCTATGTTTTGGGTTTGTGCTGAAAACAGTGTTGAAAATACAGAGATGTTTTAGTCACTGCCAAGCAGTGCTCACACAGAGTCAAGGCCTTTTCTGCTTCTCACACCACCCCACCAGCGAGTAGGCTGGGGGTGCACAAGAAGCTGGGAGGGGGCACAGCTGGGACAGCTGACCCCAAATGGCCAAAGGGATATTCCATACCATATGACGTCATGCTCAGCATATAAAGCTGGGGGAAAAAGAAGGGAAGGGTGGGGGTGTTTGGAGTTATGGCGTTTTGTCTTTCCAAGTAACCGTTATGCGTGATGGAACCCTGCTTTCCTGGAGATGGCTGAACACCTGCCTGCTGATGGGAAGTAGTGAATGAATTCCGTGTTTTGCTTTGCTTGTGTGCGTAGCCTTTGCTTGACCTATTAAACTGCCTTTATCTCAACCCACGAGTTTTCTCATTTTACTCTTCTGATTCTCTCCCCCATCCCACCAGGGTGGGAGTGAGTGAGCGGCTGGGTGGTGCTTAGTTGCCAGCCAGCGTTAAATCGCAACAGTTTAATAGGGAAACCTGACTCAGCCAGAGCTTTGAATCGGACCTGCCTGCACTTTCTCTTTAAGGCGGAAGGGCTTTGAATTGCTAAAGCTATGTTTTATAAAAGCATAATGAGAGCAATGAACTTCTAAAGAGAGACATTATGATAAAGACAAATTAAAATAAAAAGTTCTTTGTTGTGTCTTTTCCTCCAATTTTGCTATCAGTTCCCCAGTTCTTTTTTCAGTCTAGTTCTCTGGTTTGAAACAATTTCTGCACTTTACTTCCTGTGACCATCAGAAAAATGTCTCGCTGACCTTCACCATGGTGCTTTAGCTCCCTATCTCTTTTCTTTGCTTCTCGCAAATCCTTTGCTTTGTGCTCACGTTGCTCACCCTGTTGCTCACAGCTCTGCCTGGATTCTTGCAGCTTCAGTTGTACTCAGGAGTGATTTCATCCCTTCCCTCCAGCAGCTTTCTTCTAATCCATGGGGCAATAGACAGGAAAAGTTAAAACAGACAGCGTTCCTTCGTGCTGCTCACTCACATGCTTTTAAAAATAATTTAACATAAACTAACTTATACTGTCATTTTATATGTAGTAAAAAAATGACCTAACAAGTACCTAGCTTCTTCATTTGGAACTCCCTCCACCAGAAATACAAACTTCCTTTAAGAATTAAAGTGAAGTTTCTTGCATAATGACATACCACCAGAAGTTTGTGCTCTGGGAAATATTTCCAGACACAAAGTCACAGGATTGATAACACCACTATTCAGTATACTACTCTTTCTCCCTGGGCTAGTCATTAATTACCACTGATGGAGAAAGGATGCTAGAATTCATTGCACAGTTTTCTTTGTTTTTCAGAACAAGTATAGGAAGACTGACATGTTTAAAATCTCAAAATGTTTGTTTTAGTACAAGATCTTAACTAAAGTAATATAAAATAAGGTTGATTTTCCTAGAAATAATAAATTAATTTATTATTCACTGTTATGGCTTTTGATACAATTCACCATTACCTTTAAGACCTTCAGGATTTCTTGCAGTTTTGTGTCTGAAATTTAACACTTAGGGTCCTGGCTCAAGATCTGATCCTATGCAGGACCTAATAGCATCCATCTATACCTAAAGGGTAGGTTATTGAGAAGATGGAGTCAGGCTTGCCACAGCAGTGCATGGTGGGAGAATGAGAGACGACGGGCATAAACTGAAACAGGAGAGGGACAAACAATATTAGGAAAATCTTTTTCACTGTGTGAGCAGTCAGGGACTGGAACAGGTTACCTAGAGAGATTATACAGTCTCTATTTTTGGTGGTTTAGAAGACTAGACTAGATAAAGCCCTGACTAAACTGGTCTGACCTCATAGTTTATCTTGCTTTGAGCAGAAGGTTGGACTATAGACTTCCTAATGTCCCTGCCCTTGCACCCTATGATGACAGTGGTGAAATAATCTTAAACTAAGCGTGACCAACAATATTTAGAACCACTTTTAGTTTCAAATTAGAAATAATCCCAGAAGTAAAAAACATGCCAAGTCTATGTCGTTAAGAGCAACCAATAGTTTATATAAAGTGAGAGTGTTTTTTCAATGACGTTTTGATTTTTTTTCATTTTCTATGGAATTCATTAGTCCAGAGAGACATAAGTCTGACTCTAAACGCTGAACACCATGACAGGACCCTTATCCTTATCTGTGAAAGGGATAAGAATCTTGAACATATTATGCATTTCATAGTTGCTATATAAGTTCCCTAACCCCAGAAAACAAAGCCATATTCACACACATCTTAGCATTCTCCCTTGCTCAGTAAATATGTAAATAGGGAATCTATACTTTTTTTCCTAATAGAGTTCTAAAAGTAAACACAGTGAACACTTGCAGAGTTAAATGCTTTTAATAATAACAGATACTGAATACAACTAGTGGGGCTTTTACATTTACATACAAATAAATTATGGCTATACAGACTATTAAATAAACAAAAGCCAAGTTTATCTTACAAGGAGATAATGACAACCTGTGAATTATGACAAAAGGTCATTATTTCAAAACCTTTTCAAAGCTTTCAGAAAACTTTGAGAATTCCTTTGTTCATTTTGCTGATAGATTTAAATCCTTTTAAAATGAATTTAAGTCCTAAAACTTCTTATTTGCTGAACTGTTCAAACGTAATACCAATAAAAGAAGTCTTGGATCTTTTAAATTTAGGTCATTTTCAAAATGAATGGAGATTACAGATGAAAATAAAAATACTATATAGGAAAAATGAAAAGATTGCATTAACCACTGTCCATTTTAATTTATTAGTAAGTATATGTGTGAATGAAATCCCTAAATGCATGGGTAGGAATACTTCATATTTGAAGTTACTTTTCTTCCAAGATGCAGGACATAATTTCATTGGCTTTTTTCCAAACAGTGATCAGTCATTTCAAAACATGTTTTACCACCTTGGCAGTAAAAGCAACAGACTGAAAAAGATTATTTTTATCAATTAGCATTTGCAGCTTGCTGCAAAGTGAATGCTTTTAAAGATAAATCTGTGGTAAAACTATATTCTCTGATTAGCTTTAATCCATTCATTTGGCAAACTTTCAGATATTCTTCATTGACTGGCTGCATGTTATTCAACATCAGCTGTCTAGAGTTGAGTATCTAACCTGAAATATTTGTTTAGTTTACCCTGTTTAGTTAGAAGAACAGGTATTCCAGGAACAATTCATTGCATCTGTCCTAGATATCTTTTTTGGATGGAATGAACCATCTTCTAGAGGTGTCCAGTTTAAACTCATGGTTCTAACAGGGGTTAGAGTGAATATCTAGTTTTTATATGGCCCAAGTTAGGTCATATAAACTTGCATTACAGAGCACAGACCTCCCAAATGGTGAGAGAAAATAGTCTTCTGATGCTGTAGAGCTCTGAATTACTGCTGAAGGGGTCTTTTTATTAACACAGCAAGTGTCTTCAATTTTAAATTAATGATTTTTTTTTCACTTTCCCTGGCTTTCATTTCATTTGGTTTTGTCATCTTGCTGCCATTATATGTGTCAGTATGTATTGATATTTAATCACGGGATTCTGGAAAAAGCACTGCATATATAAAGCCAAACAATTATAGTATAACTGAAATCTTAAGAGTCATCTGTACAGAAAATGTTTCAATAATAATACAGGTAAAGTTCTTATATATACACTTCTTGGTTTCTAACCCTTTTCCAGGTGCTATGCTCACCCTTTCCCTGCTCTTTTTACTGCTGTTGGCAGCTGGGGTGTTATGGTGAGTGTTATTGTGAGCATCTGGAGTCCTTCACCAGGAGGAATATAATGTTTGTGCTGATGGTTTCATCTTCCTTGCTTTTTAGAATCATGTTTATATGCTTGCTAACATGCTTATATACCTTTCTTTTTCTTCATTGGGCAGCAGTTCCACATCACATCTGAATTTACTATATATGGCGGGTTTTATGTATGTTGGGTAATATTCCTTTGCTCTTTTTGTTGCCCTTAAGACCAGTTTTGTCCTGCTCCAGGTCTGCATTTCTTTAACTGTTCACTGGTTAGTTGTTTACAGCTGTGGGGTCTCCAGTGCCAAGCCTGTGCCACACCTCTTATTATTCCATACCTGTTCTATTGGGTTTGCATGGGAACGTTTTGGTAGTGGACGGGCTACAGGCATGGCTTTTGTGAGAAGCTGCTAGAAGCCTCCCCCATGTCTGATAGAGCCAATGCCAGCTGGCTCCGAGACGGACCTGTCGCTGGCCAAGGCCGAGCCCATCAGCGACTGTGGTAGCGCCTCTGTGATAACATATTTAAGAAGGGGGAACAAAAAAAACCTGGGCAATTGCAGCTGGAGAGAGGAGTGAGAATATGTGAGAGGAACAACCCTACAGACACCAAGGTCAGTGAAGAAGGAGAAGGAGGAGGAGGTGCTCCAGGCACCGGAGCAGAGATTCCCCTGCAGCCTGTGGTGAAGACTATGGTGAGGCAGGTTGTCTCCCTGCAGCCCATGGAGGTCCATGGTGGAGCAGATATCCACCTGCAGCCTGTGGAGGACCCCACACCAGAGCAGGTGGATGCCTGAAGGAGGCTGTGACCCCATGGGAATCCCGCACTGGAGCAGGCTTCTGGCAGGACCTGCGGACCTGTGGAGAGAGGAGCCCACGCTGGAGCAGGTTTTCTGGCAGGACTTGTGACCCCACGGGGGACCCACACTGGAGCAGTCTGTTCCTAAAGGACTGCACCCCATGGAAGGGACCCACGCTGGAGCAGGGGAAGAGTGTGAGGAGTCCTCCCCCTGAGGAGGAAGGAGAGGCAGAAAAAATGTGTGATGAACTGACCACAACCCCCATTCCTCGTCCCCCTGCACCACTGTGGAGGAGGAGGTAGACAGAAATTGAGAGTGAAGTTAAGCCTGGGAAGAAGGGAGGGGTGGGGGGAAGGTGTTTTAAGACTTGGTTTTATTTCTCATTATCCTACTCTGATTGGATTGTTAATAAATTAAGCTACTTTCCCCAAGTCGAGTCTGTTTTGCCCGTGACGGTAACTGCTGAGTGACGTCTCCCTGTCCTTATCTCGACCCAGAAGCCTTTCGTTATATTTTCTCTCCCCTGTCCTGCTGAGGAGGTGGAGTGATAGAGCGGCTTTGGTGGGCACCTGGCATCCAGCCATGGTCAACCCACCACACCTGTACTGCCCTATGCTGCATGCTATTTCTACAATTTTCAAGGTCTCTTTTACCATACCAGGCCTGTATTTCTTTATATTACATCACTATATTAGAGCCATAACCCCATGGCAGTACTATCAGCCTTTGACGTTGACTATACTTTTTATGAGAGACCCCCAGACCCCATTCTTCTCTCAGTATTAGTGCCCTGGCATGTAGTCAGGTACGGAGTACATTCTACATCTACAGTGCTTCCAGAATTGCCAGGTGCTGCCAGGCTCTGCCCAATGTACAGGGATTCAGGATTCGAATACTCCCAGTTTGTCCCATTAAATAATGCTGATGGATGTCAAATTTGGCCTCAGGAAATGGAAATATACCCAAAGGTCATTGGAGCCTAAAAGTTACAGTTCTAAGAAGCTTTGAATGTTCAAAAGCTGATTTTCTTGCAAAGGGTACAACACTCTGTTGTTTCTCAGAGTCTAATAATGTTATCAACTGCTACAATAAGCAGGCCTTTTCCTTCCCACCGCAATTCTAATAGAATGTACAGATGTACAAAACAGTTATCTAATTTTAATTAATATTTATTCTGGTTTTCTGGTTTTCTTCTATAGGCACTCCTAGGGATTATTTTTTTCTTAAGATTAATTCATTACAATAAATTAAAGCATAATCGAGAAGATGAGAAGATAAATTTGGATTATGAGATGATGTGATGTGGTCACTTGACAACATATCACACATTTTATCCATATGAACAGCCTTCATTTTAGGCATTAACACAACTGAGCCCTCTTAGGATTTTTTGTGACAGTCAATATTCTTAAAATTTAGTAGCTAGGATAAAAAAATCAGCAATATGGAAATACTCAAGTTAAAAACAGCATCTTTTTCTTACCAACAACATAAAGGTTATAAACTGGGTTTTTTTAAACAGCTATTCTCAACTTTTTTTCTTCTTCTGCCTCCTAGGATACAGGAGGTATCAAAACAGGGTTATTGGTAGCTACTCAGCCCACCCTACTGCTTTTGTGTTACTGTGATGGGCTCCTTTATTCCTGAGATTCAAGGGCTCTTTTTGCTCTCACTTTCTATACCACCCACTCTCTCCTCCTGCTCCTCCTCAATATACTCAATCCCCAATGCTGCCTCAGGCTTCCCCTTATTTCGCACACATCCCTGGGCTCTGCAGTTGCCTAAGGGCACACCTTCCCAGAATATATTCCTATCATTTACATCTCTTCCTCAACCCTTACCTTGCTTATTGAATTTCAAGTGGATATGTCCCCTGAAGATGTTTCCCAGGTCTTTAGTAGATGCCTCAAATCTACAGTCATGTTTCTGAACATTGTCAAGTAGTTTAGTAGGAATTCATCTCAGCCAAAATCCTCTTTCACTGTAATAGAAGGACTTTGCCATTTAGACTTGTGACTTCTGCGGACCATGGAAAAAAAATAAATGTATATATCTTGAATAGTTTCCTTTGTCAAAGACTTGGACAGTCAATTATCTTTCGATAAGATTATTCCCCATGTCAGATTCTTTCTTCTTGCTTAATTGTAAACCTGCTTCTACAATACTACAGATTAGAAAAAGAAGATATATAATCTTTAACAATAATTAACAATTAACTGCAAAACTATAGAGACAAATGAATCACTGGCTTCAGTCATTCATATCTGTCAAACTAATTTTGAAAAGAATTTTGTTAAGGGATTCATAAGAATTAGTGAGTTCTAAAGGTTGAAGCTGTTTGGAGGAATTAGAGGGTTTAAACAACTGTATATCACTGAGGACTACATCTGAAAACTTGACAGTGGTGAAAATTTGTCAACATTTTTGTCAAGTTCAATATTTACAGCTATGCATAATATACTAGTGCTGTGAGCTGCATTTGACTGCAGGTATGTTTTGTTGATTTAGAGCTGATGTACAAAGATGTAAGTGGCTTGGTACATGCTTATACAAGCTTTTTTTGTCTTCTCACACAATACAGTTTTGACTGCAGACAAGAGAGAAGGCCAAACTACACATGATATAATTTGTTATGGAGGAAAGTGCCCGAGTATTCTAATGAATCCATTTGATTTTTCAGCCCATGCATATCTTTCATCATCAGTCAGCTGGCTGTGGTAACTTTGAGGAGAGAGGACAAAGTTAATCACCTGTCATCTGCTTCTAGAAAGTCTGTATATTAGCAGAGAAATACCAAAATACCAACTTTCCAGCTGCTGCTTTATTTAAGGCTCTTCTTCCTGGATTCATATAACTAACTGAATTGCTCACTATCAATATTTAAACTGTTGCATCTTTAATTTATCCTAGTTTCAGAGGAATTCCTCTAAATATTACTGCCAAAAGAATGGAGGGTGATGATGATTATGATAATGATGATAATAATAATAATAAAATGAGGCTGGTGCCGTTGTGAGGGTTTTGGCTTTTATGACAATGGGACATTTCGCAGCAACCATAGCCTGTTAGTGAGGGATGGAATCCACCTGTCTTGAAGGCGCAAGGGAATCTTTGGCAGCAGGCTGGCCAACCTGGTGAGGTGGGCTTTAAACTGAAGGACTTGGTGGGCGGGGTCCAAAGTGGCAATACTAGTGCCATCACACCCAATGGGGGAATAAGCCGGCTCAACCAGAGCAGCAACAAAGGTGTCTTAGCTGCCTCACGAGATGACAATCAGAAGACCAACCACCTCAAGGGTGTGTATGGCTATAGTGGATCCTCGTGCACCCCTCCAGGGAAACCTGCATGCTCAGTTACCTCTCTGAAATGCCTGTACACCAACGCACACAGCATGGGGAAAAAACAGGAGGAACTAGAGTTCTGTGTGCGGTTGCAGGGCCATGATCTCATTGCAATTACAGAGACATGGTGGGATAGCTCATGTGACTGGAATGCTGTCATGGATGGCTACATGCCTTTTAGGAAAGAGAGGCCAGCAAGGTGAGGTGGGGGAGTTGCTCTTTATGTGAGGGAGCAACTGGAATGTATCAAGCTCTGCCTAGGGGTGGAGGAAGAACGTGCCAAGAGCTTATGGGTAAAAATTAAGGGGCAGGCAAATATGGGTGACACGGTTGTGGGTGTTTACTACAGGCCACCTGATCAGGAGGAGGAAGTCGACGAGGCCTTCTACAGACAGCTGGAAGTAGCCTCACAGTCACAGGCCCTGGTTCTCATGGGGGACTTCAACCACCCTGATATTTGCTGGAAAAGCAACATGGCGAGGCACGCACAATCCAGAAGGTTTCTGCAGAGCATCGAGGATAACTTTTTGACACAGGTGGTGGAGGGGCCAACGAGGCAAGATGTGCTGCTGGACCTTATATTAACAAAAAAAGAAGGTCTGGTTGAGGGTGTGAGGGTTGGGGGTAGCCTTGGCTGCAGTGACCGTGAGATGGTAGAGTTCAGGATCTGGCATGGTAGAAGCAGGGCAACAAGTAGGATTACAACCCTGGACTTCAGGAGAGCCAAGTTTGGCCTCTTCAAAGATCTGCTTGGAGGAATCCCATAGGTTAGGGCTCTAGAAGGCAGTGAGTTCCAAGAGAGCTGGTCAGTATTCAAGGGCCACTTCCTCCAAGCTCAAGATCAGTGCATCCTTAGGAGGAAGAAGTCAAGCAAAGGAGCCAGGAGACCCGCATGGTTGAGCGAAGAGCTTCTGGAGAAACTTGAATGGAAGAGGGAGGTTTACAGTATGTGGAAAAAGGGACTTGCCACTTGGGAGGAATATAGGAATATTGTTAGGCTATACAGAGATGCAACAAGGAAGACCAAGGCCCACTTGGAACAAAATCTGGCAAAGGATATCAAGGATAGCAAGAAGGGCTTCTTCAAATACATCAGCAGTAAAAGGAAGACTGGGGAAACTGTGGGCCCGCTGCTGAACGAGGTGGGGGCCCTGGTGACGCAGGATGCAGAGAAGGCGGAGTTACTGAATGCTGCCTTTGCTTCAGTCCTTACTGCTAAGGCTGGCCCTCAGGCATCCCAGCCCCCAGGGGTGAGAGAGAAAATCTGGAGAAAGGAGGACTTCCCCTCGGTTGAGGAGGATTGGGTTAGGGATC
>WAAD01031915.1:1000-16090 GCA_013389945.1 Fregata magnificens
ATAACGTGTAGTTTCCAACTGAGGGACTATAGAGCAACATTACAGATACTCCAGTCTTTTCTTTTTCCTGATGCATTATCAAAGATTATTTTTACATATACTGGTATATACTACTGCCATCATGAAAAGTCTTCAATTCTTTGTACACAATGGTACATTTCTAAGATTTCAACTGGACAGTCTCACATGAGCGAATGCAGGATGAGTAACTCACAGATCCCATCTTCAGATTATGGCTGTCCTTCACTGCACCCAGACATGACTACCACACTGGGAGAACAGCTGTGTGATTTATCCACAAGGCTTTAAACTGAGCACAAGAATAGCAGCAGCAAGTTTTCTTCAAATGTTTTTGTACCCTCCCAGNCCTAATGCTAAAGCTGAATACCACAAGCTAAAGGGTTTTCTTGAGTTTATACATGACTGTATGAATAATTTGCTTACATAAAGCCAAAGCTTGTCTATTTCCACATCCCATTGTTTCCCAATGAAAACAGCAACACAGTTGCTGTTGCCTAGAGTCCCAATTTTGTCATCACCTTCCAGCAAGCAAGGTTATAATGATATCACAAAATAAATTCACACAGCCATAATCAGAGAGGATTAATCAGCACTGCATACGTGCAGAATGCCAGTAGTTGGTCATCACCTATTGATATGCTCTGTGCCGGAGTTTACAGGCCACAGTAGTCCCTCTGAGAATTTCCTTCCTAAAGATTAAGAAACATCATAGCATGGCTTTTAATAGTAACAGTTCTCTACTTATTTCAAAAAGACAAAAGTAACATACTGAATGAATACTGGCACAGAACAAAGAATGCAATCAGCTCTGACAAAGGTCACAAACATGTTAATTTCAAAACTTTCTTCTGGTGTTTTTAAAGGCCTGTTTTGTATATTAACTTCAGAGTTGGCACTAGAAGCAATGTTACTGTCTTCAGCAGTGTTGTCTCTCTTGAAAGAGGATAAACAATTCCAACAGTATGACTACAGAGCTTGGCAGCTGCAGCCTACATAACTGATCCCGAATTTGCATTGATGTCAGCGTTATTTTTACTTCTCTACTAAAACTTTCAACATAGGTTGGTAATTGCTTATAGTTTTGTCATAAATAAAATCACATACCTATTTTATTATACCATTAATTTTGATTATACTGCAGGGCAAGAAGGATGTCTAAAGAGCTTGCAAGTAGCTAAGGAAACAGTGATTTTTGGTAGGTATTCAGTGATATAGTCCTAAAGAAAACTGACTATATACAAGGTTTAGAAGAAAAAAAAGCTGCAAACACAAAATATTCAATACAGAAAAACATGTTTTAATAGTCCTTGTGCACACAACAGCAATTGATGCCAATACTGGTTTCCTCTAGAGTAAGAGCATGTTGCTGTTCTTCCTGGAGGAAGATTGCCAAATGTCATAATTGTTCCCAGATTACAAGACTGGCTGCAGCTAGCTTCCTTCTCTAAGGATTATCAATCCAGAGAAGCCAAGGAGATGGAAATAGAGCTCAGCTTCCTTCTTACTCCCACCTCTAAATATCTTTGACTAGGCCAAGGGAACGGTTTTCTGGGGAAAGCATTACCATTTGCAACAAATTATTGTTAAGAAAACATTTGAGAAGCTAGTCATTTTGACTGTGCGTATCAATGACCTGGAGTAGATCACATATACAAACTCAGCAGCTACCCTTGTATAAGAGTTAAAAAAGGAAGGTGGAAATGAATAGTTTTGCACCCAACTGAGGAATACTTATGTTAATTAAAACAAACTTTTTCTTCTGAGATGAGCGTAGGAATATCCCATTTTTGAAGCCCTGGACTGCTTGAGTCTCAGATGCATTTTGCCAAAAAAATTTAAAAAAATTAAATTGCTGATGTCACTGAAATCTTTTAGAAAAAGAAGGCAAAGTGTTGCTTACTACTAGTTCAATGGTCAGTTATTCTGTGCAGCCATTACCCAAGTACGGCTGTCAGTAGCATACACAACAGGGACCTGCACACAGACACTTCTTCATAAGTGCATACAACCATAATCACTATTCCACTTTTACAGACAAAAACGAAGTAGGAGGATCCCTCCCCCTCTCACAAAAGAAATCAACAATTAGACATACAAATCAAGAACTACAGGGAGACAAAAAGGACAGTTTAAAGCTATTTTGTGAAGGGACCAACAGCAAAAGACAACAGCTGTCTGCCAAGGAAGAGGTACTGTACCTTTTCAACATCCGACAGAGATGATAGAGAATGGTTCTGCAGAACCTCCGGTGCTGTGAATGCTCGCAGGTCTTGTTGGGAGACATTTTCATCAGTAAATGATACACTGCCAGATGGAAGCAACAGCAGAGACCATGGAGAAATGATGAATCCCAGAGCAGTAGGATCAGCTGTATTTGAAAGGAAAAAAGCAACGTTGTTTGATGCCCTTGGTTGATGTTATTTTATTTGCTCAAAGACTCATTTAATATCAGCCTACATATTATTAATGGAATAGATTCATGCTTCCTTTTCCACCTGTGGTGCTTCATAACCACAACCACCACCTCAATTTTAATCACACCAAGGAGTAACACCTATCTTTTTTGACTATTCTTTGCTATTATTCATATCAGCAAGCCCAGGAAGAGCCTGTTAAAATACTCAAAACCTCTCCTGTCCTCAGGTTATTTCATTTATGTTACAGTCAACTTATAAAATGATCACATTTTGTAGTGTACATGTCATTAAGGCTAATTCCTAAAATAAGAATGGAGTTAACTGCTATACTAATATAGCACTGCTGCAGCAGCAATGATTTGAAGAGAGAAGACAAAGTTAGTAGAGAGAGGAAATACTCATTAGAGTAGCTGATAGAACTAGACAAAAGGTAAAAGTTTTGAGGCATAGAAGTCGTCTTTAGTCTAAAGAAAAAAAAAATATTTCAAAAGTTAAAAAGAAAAGAATAATTCTAGGCAGCAGTGGAAGTGGGCAAAGAATAGATCTGAAACCTCAGTAAGATCATTCATTCAAACCCTGTGAATAATACCTGAAAATATCAAAACAAGCACTGAAATCGGAAAACCGAAAGCGACAACAAAAATTTCCTACACCATGAATATGCAATTTGCCAGCTAGGTTTTTGATGTCTAATAACACTGCTGTCAAACTTCTGGCCATACAAGTACTAACAAAAAAAAGAGGGGGAGGTGGGGGGCGGGCAGGGAGATAAACAGGCCACACGCACAGGGGAAGGCGTTAAACCCCAAAAATCTACCTTGACAGTAAAAGTCAAATAAGGCAGAAAAAAGAGACATTTCCTTGAGTCAAAATATTTTTTTTCTACACCACAAACAGTAAATCAACTCAGTTTCACTGAAGGAGGCACAAGCTTTTATCTAAGTAAAAATAAAAGTTAACTGTTATTTTTCCACAGGGAAAAAGGCAGTTGCTCTGTTTTCTGCTACATGATATATCAAAGATCTGACGAAGCACACATTTGAAGGACAAGTCTTTCTTTTCCCTCTAGTAAGCAACAACAGCGGAATAATAATTTCCTCCTTCAGCTCCACCACTAACCACATTTCCCACTCTTCTATCAGCTCAGGATGTTCCTACAGTGCTGGTTCCTAGCCTGGTCAATTATCTTGTAATCTAGAATATTGCTAACCTCTTAGGAAGTGTATTAAATTACTGCTTGCAGGTATCAGATGTAAAAGGATCTACCAAGTAAGTCCTTCAATTTCTTCAACTCCCCTTCCTCCAGAAGAAGCTAAGAAATTGCTTTTAGGCTTTCTACATTCTGTGATACCAAAGCAAAACTATATTAAAAACTTGGTAGTGCAATTATCCAGAAAAATGTTCCCAACTTTCAGATCCTGAAGGTCAGAAAGTTTCCCCTCCTACCAATATGTGCAAGAGATATCATTCAGTAGAGCACCCAATAATTCATTTTTCAGTCTAAGACTAACATATACATTTTTCTGAACATACCTTAAATCGCTATGTGAAATTTTGCTTTAAAAAGGAAAAGAGACCATTGAGGACAACAAACATTCTAGAAATGGAAAGATCCTACAGAGTCTACTTCAAGTAGTTTAAACACCTGTGAACCAAAGGAGTTTGTTATAGTTTTTCTAATGGATTTTAAAATGCCAGTGTGTTTTGCTGAAAGCCAGTATGACAAGCTTAGGATTCACAGTGCAGAACTGGTTTCCCCCTGCTCTGCTTTTTATGACATACAAGAGAGGGTCAGTCGTCTTGCCTCCACGGAGTGTATTTCATTGCTGGATCCAAAAGAAGTCAGTAATTGATGGATAGTATCTCTGATCATGTAGGCTAAACCAATTTAAGCTCTCACACAGAACCGCTGAGCTCCCCATGGAAACCAGAGGTCTTTGTCACATAAAAAGAAAAAAAAAAAAAGAAAAAAAAAGAAAAAGCCCCCAAACACCCTCAAAAATACCAAATACAAAACCATACATGATGATTATCTCTCATACACAGAAGACAAGATCTCAGGGGGCTTTCCTATCCCATTTCAGTAACTAAAATCGCAAGGGACAAAGCAACATATGTTACTTGAACCAATGTTCAAGCTAAACTAAATAAAACATACAGCTCAACTAACAAGCTGTACAAGTATCTTTCTATTGCTAGACCTCCTCCAGTGTGACTTCAAATACTGAATTTATCAAGGTGTTATAAAAAAATAAAATCCAACCAACAACCAAAGAATTGCATTTGCTGAGCTACTGGAACAACAAAAAATTTGGTCAAGAGAAGAAATTCTAAATTTTGTGCAGACATTAATTACCAATCCTTACACTGCAGTACACATTCTCCCTCTTCCCCACAGTAATCCAGTCGATCCATAGCTACAAAAAGATTTAAGCCTGGAATCACTCTCTTCAATGGTCACAACAAAATAGCTGCTTGATACAGTAGTAAAAATAATCAATCATGTCCAAGATCATGGTTTCATCGCAGTGTGTAACAAGACACTTGGCATGAAGCAAATGACATTACCTGTACAGACACCTTCTCTTAGCAAGGCCAATTTCAAAACCAGAGTTTAGAAATATCTCATGTTGTGAAAAAGCCATCAAATATGTAATTTAAAAAGAAGATGAGCTGAAGAAAACTCCCCTAGCAAGAACTTTAAACACCACAAGTATGGCAAAAGTAGTGGAAATTTACTTCAATCAACTGAATTAAATAAAATTTTAATTAAGAATGAAAATAACATTATCTGTTCCTCCCAGCTCCAAGACATGACATTTTGCACTATACCTCTAACCCCACTTCCTCTGAAACAAAACAGAACAACTGCTGTTCACTGTTGTGGCAGTAAGTTCATATGCTAAACAAAAGAAATGTAAAGATGGAAAGACCCTTCCTATTATATGTACATAAGAAAATATTACACTATATAGCAAAGCATTTTTAGAAAGAAGACCTTAGTTGGCTATCAACTTCCAAAATCCAACTACTGGATTTTTTTACTAGTTCTGTGTGTATACACCACTGATATAAAAAAATAAACATTTTAAAATATTATAAAATTTCTGCTTAAAAGCCCCAACTCAGGAACATTGAGTAGTGTGGAGGCTTTATCCTTAACATTTGGTATGACAAAGACTTTAAATACCTATGAACTCTTCATATTCTGAAACATACTACAGAAATAAGAGTTAATGAGATAGAAGCATGATTTAGTTTTTAGAACAATAAAAAAAAACCAAACCAAACAACCAAATACCCACATTTAGCCTGAATTCTTCCCAATATTAATTTAAACAAACTCTGGAGCATGTATTTGTCCCCTACAGATGCAGAGGTTGAATTTATTGATCCATGTAAAATACTCCCATCCACACTCCATAACCTCCATGATCTAAAGCAATGTACAATGAATGTGATTAATTTTAAGTTTAGAAAAAGGGCTGATTTTGCCAAGCTTGTTTTGCTGACATTTTCTGAGCTTCCTCTTATAGTAGCTTTTAATTAATATAGCAGACCATACTGCTTACATCACAACTTTGGGAATCTAATCTACTGTCACAAAGGATGAGAATAAAATAACTCATTCTCCATCTCCTTCCTTAAGGGATGCATCGCAAACCAAAATAACTGTCTCAAAGCTCCTTACTATGCAGATTTAACCTACGAAAAACATTTTTAAGTAACTCTACTCTTACCCTTTCACGTGTTTGTACCATGGGGGGGGGGAAAAAGTAACAAAGATGCAATGCATCAAATAGCTGGGGACCATAGGAAAACAACAGAAACTAGTTTCCAGTCATAATATACATGTCATCTTCTGTTTAGGCTTTCAGAAGAATTTACAAGAGCAGTAAGGGAAACACAGTCCCCAAAATACAGAGGAAAATGACAAAAAAAGAGATTCAAAACCCTCTTTCTTAAAGCACTGGAATTCAGGATATGGCTCCTGGTCAATTTTCTATCCAGTAGGCTTTCAACTGTGCTAGAGCTGCCAGCCTTCTGATTTAACTCCAGAACTATGCAACTTGGTAACAAAACACTTGTGAGAGCACAGTTTACCAACCAGTGCCAAGACAGAGATAAATTGTGTGGTCTTACTTAAAGTGAGAGAGTGAACTGGTTTTAAATGCAATAAAAACGGAAATAATCTTCAGCTACAAAGCATCTGCCAAACAAATAAAAGACTTTTAAAACAGTCCTTTACATGGTTTAACAGGATACAAGTAGCCAAAGACAACGAAAACCCACCACATTATAAGAGACAGTAAGTTCAGGTAGAAATTTAAAATGGATCCATTTTACAATACTGATGGCAGGTAATTTTGAATTCCCAGACTACATTTACAATTCAAGCTCCTTCAGTTTTGCTTTTGCCTACTTCTCTCTTAGGCCGCAGCCATTATCAAAAATGGTCAGAAGTGATGTACATTTCAATTCTTTCAGGACACAAAAGAAATAGCTTAAAAAAGCACAGAACAACCCAAAAACATACACAAGGTTTTCAAGACTTGTCTCATCTTTCTCTTTGCTTTGCTCTATAACCGTCACTGAGACAAGTAAGATTTCTCCTAGCGCAAAGGAACCTGAAGATTTTTACGCTTAGGCCAGGTGGGAGGCAGGCAGACCACCAATGCATCTCTAGACAGGCCAGGATTACGCCAGCACAAAGGACTGCTTACGCTGTAAGTCCTACACTCCTTTGAGCTGGTGCAGCATGTCCCTGCATGCCTGGTGTGCACGGGAGGTGGTGTTACAGTGCTTCTGCTCCCTCTCCCTTGGGCACAAAGGGATGGGACTGAGCAGAGAGCTCTGATGTGATACTGAACCACTTGGAAACTAGGAGCACAGGGAGAAACACCGAGAGGCTAACTGAAATTTACTCTTTCCTGAGAATACTGGAGCAAGAAACAGGGTGAACAATTAGTTTCTGAGATCACCCATGTTGTTCCTGAGATGCTCCCCAGTCAGTGTAACACCACACTACACTTTATTGTTACCTGGACCGCAACATCCAGCAGAGAGTTCTGGAAAGAGCACAAGTAGTAACCAAGCCTCACTTGGTGGGGGGTGGATTTGGGGGGGGGCAGGAATCCATAAAAGCCTAATCTCTTTCCTTCTCAGCAACCAAAAGATCAAATGTTACCAGATGGTGGAAAAAAAATTGTTCCTCAACAGTTATTGGTAAAGGGAAAAAACAATCATTTAACACCTGCCAGCAGAGTGGCTGGAGAATGAGGATGGGGTTTTTTTTCCCTCCTATTGCGTTTTCCCTCTTGTCAACCAAAACATTCCATTTCCCCCTCCATCCCAACTACGGCTATGATTACTTGGGACCCACCACTAGTTCCCATCAACGTATTTCACACTTCGCCTTCCTTCTTTTCATTATACTTATCCAAGCTAAGCAGATGCAATAGTATGACTGTCGACAAGATTTACAGGTCCCCAAAACACACGATTGTCCTTCTTCACACCCACTTTCAGATGCTATCACTTTTCTTTACATAAATCATTTCCCATATACAAATTTGCAAGACGGTCAATTTGTAAAGTCTCTCTTTCTTTGCTCAACCTGCCTTTCTATTATCAGACTTGGTTTTTCCCCTTCTCTTCCCCCTCCCTTTAAACATGTCTCAAAACATAAGGTCCAAATATTTTCAGAATGTACAATAATGCGCTTTAGCATAGGAGTGGCCTAAGTGACATATGAAGTCTTTCCCACTTTCAAGTTTTGATAAATCTTTCCCAGTTAAACCTACTAAATTAGAGGGACACCTGGTTTATAATTCTCAGCAGCAGAGAGCACAGCATGCTCCTTACACTTACATGCTCACATTTGAGATACTTCAAAGACCTGTTCCTTTGACCTCATGAAGTACTGAGTACAAGATACAGCATGTCTGAAACAGCTGATACACCCTCTCAACAGCAAAATAGTTATTGCAGGTAATTAAACAGATGTAAGAGAAGGGCAGGTCTGGTATCGGCCTTTTCACATCTCCAGATTAATCTCAACGTCACTAGTACAACTGATGTCAGATCTGCAACTGAGTACTAGATTGTCTTTCTCCTCCATTTAACAGCTTATAATACGCTGACGAGACAGCTACCAGAGTTGATCATCTACATCAGTGATTAGCAACTGGCCATTTCAATCTAATCTTTCATTGCTTATAATGATTGAAATCAATTTGTAAAGTATTGCTAAGGAGTTCAACACCTGTTAGAATTGTAAATACAAACAGGCAGAAAAATACTCACATTTCTGTATCAGTCAGTGAATTAGACATGGTATGATATGTGATTAACTATGTAAGACATGGATTTTCATTCTGTGCTTCTTTTATTCAGTGCTTTGATGGATAAGAAGATAGACTCACTAAAAGACATGCAGAACTTTTACAAATCAAGAAGTCATCAAATCTGTAACAGAAGCTTGTTTTGGGCATTCTTCCCTAATTTCCTGAAACTAGTTTAAGTAACAAATTCATTGAAGAAAACGCTCTCAGTTGATGGAGTAATAGCAAGGATTCTCAACTTCAAACAGACTACCAAAACTCTACCAGGATTACATAAATAAATAAATGGTTACTTGGGCTGGTAATTCCTTTACGTGGTTGCTGGGCTGGTGCGAGGAGGTTGCCAACAGATGGCAATTTAAGAGTTGATGATTTCCATGGCCTATTTATCCCCCTCATTTCAAAACAGTTGGACCATAGGCCGTTGAACAATTTGCCTTATTTTATTTTTTTTAAAGAAACTTAATATAGAAAACACTCATCAAAGCTTAGGTTTTGTTACAGAGCAACAAGTTCAGGGACTCCAGAGCTATACAAGGAGGAAGAAAAGAGCATCTCTGAGACTGGTCAGAGCTGAGCATGCTGTGAACTTGCAGAAGCTAAAAGCTTGCCTCATTGCCCTCTGCCCAGGAGCGATTGGTCAGTTCTGAAAAATTTTGGAAACTCACCCTCTGCCATAAAATAGCTCTTCCATGCTGCATGCGAGGTCTGAAATTTGACCAAGGAAGACAGGATTTCTCCAGGATTCCCTATTTGCTACAAGTCCTCCACAAATAAAGAACAAAATTGAGTGAGACAAGCCTACAGGAACCTCTGCATTCTCTGTTCCTGCATCTCTGCAATGCATCTTTACAAGCCAGCACAGAAACTGATATTCAAGATGACCAAAAAAGGTTTCTAGATTGTTTCTTTAGTAAAGCCAAATCTTCATTAGAGACTGTCTGGTTACCCTAATCTTGCTGGGAGGAATTAAGATTGCCTTTGTCAACCTTAGCTACATAGTAAAGCTCTTTCATTTGGGTGTCTCTTGAAGTGCATTTTACCACAGGGCTATATCCCAGGTTAATTAATAGCATGCAACTGAAAATAGTTTGCTGAACTAGCAGAAAAACAACTCAATAAAACAGCTTCATCTCCAAGAAGAGACAGATTCTTCTGGCACTGATTTTATCTGAATTTGTGTTTTGGTCTTCACTGATAGGAAGTAAGAGCAGAAGCTTCTGCCACCTTAACCAGTCTTGGCTGGCAAACATTCCCCTACCTTAAAAGCACATACCAGAAGTCCTGGGGCAGATTTCCATTTTGTGCTCTCATCTTTCAGTACTTGTCCCTCTGAAGGAGGGCTGATTGTGCTCTCATTCTCAGTGCTTGCATGCAGCCTTCATAGTAATTACAATAACTCTTTTCTGCACTACTCTTAGGCCAAGAAAGGGTGAGCTCTTATTTTCAGAAGAGACTTCCTTCTTGAAAGCAATTTAGACCTGGGATAACATCTTAAGTGGTTTCCTACTACATAGTCATGCTACTGCGATCTTTCAGGTGGATTTCAAGATGGAGCTCAATGTGGTGATTCCTGTAAAGTGTACAAGAGTAAACCCCTAACCATTCAAGATCTCTCTTTAGTCAAGGTCTCACTCGGTCTCAACAACCTGCCCTCTTAAAAAAAAAAATAAAATCATTCCTCTGATTCTCTCTGAGAGATAACAAAGAGAAAAGAGAGAGGAAAGAAGATGTCAGCTTTCCCTTTCTTGCAATACAAGAAGCAGAGGGACAGGGCAGTCGGTCCAATTGCAACAATAAACTCAGCATTCCTAATACGGAATGTTTCTTACCACACATGGGCTGTGAGCTCACTGCTAAAGGGCAAAAGGGAAATTTGTATGGGATACCAAAACTACCCATAATTTGCCTACCAAAACAGATTTCGAAGTTAATAAAATTTCATATTTATAATTCATATATATGCTAAGTCAAGCTTGGTCAGAAATCAAACGCCGTATGGCAGTTTCTGCCCACTTCTGCCTTCTTTGGAGTCTTTGTGAAATATCCAACAGAGACCACTTTCAGAGGCCACGCAATGTACGAGACAGACCTAGTGTCTGACTTCAGACAGATTGTCTAAACCAAATCTTGAAAAAACCAACCTCCAAAACAACTTAAATGTTGAATCTTGATGAAATTGTAAACTGAACACGTGCAAAAATACAATAGATTTTGCCCTCAGTAATGAAGATGTGCCCCTTGCATAGTAATGTGGCAAAACAACGGCTATTTTCAAAGTGTGAGGTTTTGATTTTTCCTGAATAAAACTGAATAAGCTTACATATGTATGCTTAGGTATAAGGAGATGACCCCCATAAATTTGCTGAAATACTAAGATGCATCATGGGAACATATACTCCATCTAAGGCCAGGTTAAAGGTGTCACCAAAGTTCAATATTGGAGTTAAGCTTTTATTACTATAAAAAGCAAAAAAAAGGGGGGGAAGGGGCTTAAGGATTTGCAGATTTTAAAGAAAATAAAGGAAATATAAGGAAGAACTTAGGCCTAGTGCTAAAACATATAATTATTAGCAGTATTGCAGATGGTCAACTCGGAGCCTACTAAGTTCAGGGGATGGGGGAGAAGAGAGACATACTTCTACTCCTTTAAAGTACAACAAGCCACCACATTCCTCTCAGTAGCTATATATGTCTTGCTAACTGCATTCTGGGGAATGATACCTAGCCCTATGGTCAAGTTTTCAGTGGCTCACCTTTGTCTCACTTGAGACTAAATATCTTCAGAGCAGACTGCACGCCATGACTGCACTGTACTGTAGCCGTTTCTGTGTCCCCTTCAGGACCAAAGTGCTCCAACGGTCTCAGACTTATTTATCATTTTTTCTATGTTTCTATCTCATTTCAGTGAGTCTAAAATAATGCAAAGACTCTGTGGTAGCTTCCTACCAGAGTGAAGTTGTCACCACATGAAACAATGTGCCGTGGGTCCTGACAGAACGTGACATGATGGTTAAAAACATCCTTTGGGCTGGGGTGCAGCTAGGCAAAGATGACCTAGAAGCAAGTTATTATTTGTGTTTAGAGCCTAGGAAGAACAAGGGAGTTTACTTATATGACACAAACATAACCAAGATGTTTCCAGTTCTGTACATATCAGTCTTTAAAAATGCTTACCTTTTCTGAATAGTTCTTGAAGGCTCTCTGCACTTTGATTCAAAATAGCCCATATCTCCTCTTCTTGCAATGGCCCGCCCCGAACCTCCAGAGCCTCTGCCAGTGACACATGCATGTTACCTGGGAAATAAGACAGACTGATTTAAGAATACATAACAGTTATTTTCTCCTTGCATGTAGTACTCAAGTAGTAATAACCCATGTTCAACTCTCAGTCACAAAAATTCTTCAACATTAATAGAACCCATCAAACATAAATACTAAAACATTCACCACGACGATAAAGAACTTTGAGCACCTGCTATTATGAAGAAAAACAACCTGGGTTAAGACAACAATGATCCATATTAATATTGCAGGCTACTAAATCGAAAAACTCAATAAGATGACATTAGTCCATATGCTATGGGTAAGAGTTTGCTTTGTTTAAAAAAAAAACATGACACAATGGTTAGTAGTTACAGGTTTATTGATGGAAATCAGCTATTAACTTTATTTTGACAGGTTTAAGTCAGTCAAGCTGCTGTTAGGAAAGGAAGCTCTTCTTCTGATATATTTTCACAGGGCTGTTTATATTATCTCATGACCAAATAATAAGAAGCACTGCCTGCAAACATGCAAGCAAGCAAGCTAGCTGTGGAACTGATAGTTATCTCCTTTGTTCAGCTTCTTCATACATTTAAGAAAACAAAGTAAAACTGTTAGAGGCGCTCTATGGATTACATCCCCAGAAAACAAAGTCTTCCTTCCCCAGCTAAAAGAGGTCAGGCCTTAATATTTTTTTCAAAGAGTTAAACCATTTTCACCACACCACAGTACAATATTCAGTTGTCCAAAACCATTTTGAAAACTGAAGAACACATCACTAAATATTCTGGCAAAGCCAAAGCTTCATAACTTTGGTAAGCTCAGGAGCAAATAAATCATGTGTCTGCTTAATTACTTCAGCTCTCTATGGACACTAAATGTTCTCAGATTGAGCACTCATGCCAATTTATATTTCTGATTGAGATGCAGCTGCAGTCGCTTCTCTCTCTGCTTCTCTCCAAAGCCCAAAGAATAAAATCCTGAGGCAGTGAGCTGCAGTAAGAGCCTAAGGTATATTGTCAATCATCAGTGACGAGTTTGTTAGGTCTCAAAGGCTCCAAAGTTGCTGCTGGAAATGGAAAAGACAGTTCCACAAGCAATGCATATTGTCCCGAGATCAGTAACTGATATCAACAGCTTTAGATGACCCAACAGTACTGCTGGAAGTTCCTCCCCCTCCCTGCCAATCAACTAGTCAGAGCCTCCCCATCAGCATACAATCCTGGCTCAGATGTACACTCATGGATATTGATCTAACAGATTGCAAGGAGGACAGGCTGACTAGCTATACTTAGTTTCCCAACTGTATAGGCAGTTTCATGCCTTCATGCTTTTTTACTTCCAGAAAACCAGGCTCATACCCATATAAGGGCAATATAAAAGGCTGAATATCCTGCAGTTTCTAGCTGAAAACATGGGCTTTGAAGATACTTGCTGAAGTACTACCCAGAGCCTTTTCAGCTAGAATTCTATACTACGGTACTGAAAAATTACATATTGTTGGCTGCATTTCATCACAGACAGCTTATTTTTCCTTACTTCACAGCTTGCCAGTTTTTAGTATTCAATTATTCTGCATATTTACTAAGCCAAATATTTTTTCAACAATTAATGTTCAAAAGCCATCATCAAAAGATAATGGAAGAGAAAACAGATCCAGACCACATTTAAAAGAAAGATGAAATCTGAATCCCCGAAGAAAAAAAATAAATACACCATTCAAAATGGAAAGCTAGGGACCAATACAGACTTGCAATAAATGGATGGAAAGCCAGAGATAAACGTGTTTCTAGTCACTATGAGATTCACATACACTTGGCACAGAGTGTCTGGTCTATCATCCGTACCAGGGAATTTTGTGATTTCATGGCACTGTCTCAAATCTCAGTATGTACATCTAGAAACCAACTGGATTATTCAGATTAAAAGATCTCATCTTCTCCTAGGGGCTGAAAATATATGATCTGCAAATGAAAACTTTTTGTGCTAAATATTCCAAAGGAAATATGCTGAGCATAACACCACCAACAAAAATCTGCCCCAAAATCCCTCTCTGCCACTCCCCTTTTCCCCATCCTGCAAAATCCTAATTCCTTTCAGCTATGATTAAATAATAGTGTGGACTGTTCAGTAGCAGATATAAGGTGATTCCCTATTCAACATCACTGCATGTCTGCTCAAACTCCCAAACATGTTACATCAACAGTAAAAGAATCCTACAGAAAACAACTTGTTGATCACAGTAAGAAGTGTATGAATATTCACCCAGCCACACAGGCCTCAGCTGTAGCAGTTTAAGCAACAAGGTCTGCTTGTATATTACAGATAGCAGTAGCTTGACAAATAAAAACAAAGATCACAATACACCAAACGCAAAACATTTCAAATTGGTTTTGAAAGCCCAAGCAGAACACAGCAAAACATCAATCATTACAAACACAGCCACATGCAAAATGGCATGAGTTGGGATTTGAGGGGGACTCTCATTGAAGTGTATCTGCTTCAGTAACTTTTTGTTAACTTTGTTTTGGTAACTTTTCCTGTAACTTTTCTTCCTTGAAACTACCTTGAAGCTGCAGTGCTTGTCTGTCACAGCAAAGAGCTGGCCACCGCATTGATTATGAAGATTAAAGAAGCTTCCACGAAATGGCACTCTGTCACCGAGGAACAGGCTAAAGCAAGTTGGGGTGAAGTGTTTGCATGCAAATGCATGGCCAGAGTTCTTCATCTTGTACAGTCCACATGTTAGCAGCCAGGCACCATTAATTTACCACGATGAAGCTGACAGTGAAAGTGCCTGGCTCAAAAATATATTTCTTCCCCACCAGTTTGTTTGCGACATCTCTTTTTCACAAGCAGAAAGGAGGAATTTGTAGGAATGATGTTTGCAATGCAAAATTCTTCTGAATTTGCTGTCTCCTTAAATTCTGGGAGCCTTCAATAGTGTCTGGTCCTTTGTGAATACAGAAGCTGAAGTGCTAAGTGCTCAATACATACAAAAGCTTTTGGGTTTGTGTAATGCCTGAACATTTTGATAAATTGCA
>WAAD01031925.1:0-45203 GCA_013389945.1 Fregata magnificens
GCCTCCGCTGCTAATAAAGTCAGGCTCTGCGAGTGAGAGGTCTCCCTCTTCGTTCTCTCTCTCTTGTTTACTTACGGGGTCTTTTATTTTTAATTGAGCCTTTTGTACACGTGCGTTTAGGAAGCGGTGAAGCCGGCTAGACGGGGTTTGAGCCTGAGAGTGGGAAACGCAGAGCTACGCACCCTGAGCCAAATTGTTCAAAGACGAGCAAGTTCAGTTATTATTCATCTCCACGAGGGAAGTCTTATCTTCTACAAATATTTGATACTGGGACAAGTCCAATAATTAACAAGAACAATCAAACAATTTCACTGCCTTCTCGGGGATTTAAAAAGTCATCATCTGGAATTCATGAGCGTTACAACCCTTTTTTTTTTTTCTGCTTGGATGCATTATTGTATATGATCTTTTCAGTGTGTGTGTGTCCCTAAGTGATTTTACCCTTTGATGCAAAACATTAACAGCACAGATAATACTCACAACTGCTGATTCAGTGAGACTTCAGACCTCTCCGTAGGAGTGGGGAGAGAGGGTGGTAACCCTGTCGGGAAAAGGGGGGGCGGGGGGTGGGGAAGAGATGGAGGAACGTTTCGTTCTTGGCTTCCTCCCTACCTCTGTGGCAGGAACTCCCACGGGAGTCCTGTGGGTGGGATGGGAGCAGCACAGATCTAACGCACCGCCGCCTGGCACGAGGATGGCCAGCGCTGCCTAGATGCAAGCATCAGCCCTCCCAGCCAGCCCGGTAACTCCTCTGACCAGAGAAAAAGCCAGACTGGGAGAGGAATAGGATTCCTGAGCTCTTGCAGCAGCGTTTCTCACATGGTGTGGGCTTGAGGTGCCAGGGGCCAGCGTCACCTTCAGGACCTGTTTGCTGCCCAGCTGCAATGAGCTGAGCGGGCCGGATGGGAAATGGCCCAGGGCCCAGTTGTATCAAAAAAAAAAAAAAAACCCACCCAAACTTGCCTCATGTGGATCAAATTCAGACGTTCGAGAAAGGTGCCCACAGGCTGAATGGCAACGTTTCACCCTACACTGCCCCAGCCACCAAGTTCTGCACAAGTTCTCATACTGGTCGTCAGAGCCCCAGGTCCTCAGTCCCCACCCGCTCATGCAAACCCCCCTTCTGATGGCTGGCAGCCCCAGGTACTGGCATGGGTAATGAAATATGTTGCATAGAGCTCCCGCTCTATCTGCGGTAATCTCAAGCCTAGGGACCTACGTCCAGACTTCTCTGGGTTAGGTTGACAGGGATATGTGTGTCCTCCCCACATCTTTCAGACTGTTTTTCTGTTGATACAATTCCCACCCATTTTTTTTCCATAAGCACTGTCCCCACCCCCCCTTCACTTTGTGCTTTATGCCAACCCCTCCTTACAATCATCATGAAGTTCCTTGCAGTTCAACACAAGAAAGGAATTGGGGTGGTGGGGTCCAAAACTAATCTGGAGCAAAGAGAAAAAGCCAAATGCGGGTGCATTTTATTTAAGAACAAAAGCACAATGGTGTGAGATTGTATTATGCTCTCCACAGGAGCTGTATTTTTCTACTTCTACAATAGGATTAAGGTGTTCAGTGGAAAAGAGAATTACAAAAAAAAAAAAAAAAGCCCCGTTGGACCGGTACTAGCTGCATTTCAGTTTTTCTTAAATAATAAGGACATTTCATCCGTCAAGGACTCTATCATCCTATTTCCAAACACTTTTTAAAACAATAATTGTGAATTCCAATAATCATTTAATTTTTACTATTTATTGCTAAGGATTCATTCTGCTTTTTTTTTTTTTTATTTAGAGGAAGGATGTTACCATTTCGGCATTGACTCATTTCAAAATTTTCAGTCAACCGAATGCTTTTTAGTAGAACCTAAAGACATCGCCTTATTTAGCTCTGCATATTTGAGAGCACAGGATGTTGAATGTTAGTACACACGGGCTGGACACAGCTGGGAGCACAGCTTCCAGCCACTTTTCCACCCTGAATAACTAAAGAAAGCACAAAAGAAAATTTTTGGCACGACTTGCCCAATGAAAAGTAGGCTACTGTGCAAAGATTGCTACCTATTTTAAATTTGAAATTTGCAAAGCTCTGGCTAGCTTTCAGTTTCCCAGCGCCAGGGAAGTGCGGCTTGAGTCTGGTTCTGTTCTAGCCGAGTTCATGGAACACGACTGTGTTTAAATGAAGTGTCACCCACCTTTACAGTGAGCAGCGTGCACCTGGAAGTCAATTTGTGCATACTTAGTGAAGGTGGTTTATACACAGGTCCACTTTCACTGAATTGCCCCCACCCCTGTACCTATAAGTTCAACAATTACATTTTTAAGCATCACTCCATGAGGAAAAAACATAGGGGTAAGATCTCTCTGCTTGCACAGAGCTGATCTGTCTTCGGTTCTCCCTGACTTCCTCCCTTCGCTACCACCTTTCACAAGCTACTGCGTGCACCTTCTTGCCTCATCCTCCTGGAAAATGCGGAGAGCTCCAGTTTTCTAGTACATTGGGTCTTGGCGCACTCATTTTCACAAGAGCTGGTGTAAAATGCTACCTTTCTCATATGGAAATGGTTTATTACTACCTTTCAGAGGTATAAACGACAGCATTGAAGAACAAAGCTCGAGTCCTAGAAAACAACGTTATCTCTGTGCCAAAGTAATCCAATTATTGATGTACTGTGATAACCTTAGAGCCATATCAAAATGAAGAAACCACTTAGGAACTTACAAACATCTGTTTTCATATCAGAGTGCATCAGCACAAGAACACCCTTATGTGGTCCTAATCAGTCAAAGTATCGCTCTCGTCTTTTACATTCAGCATGGCTTATCTGCTTCTCCATAATAAAATCAGGGTGATACTTGCACTGATTTCTGTTAGCAGGAAAAACCTCTGTTACTTAAATTGCAGCAATCTGCTTCTATGCAGGTCCTGTCTCCTTTCCCCCAGAGGCAATAGAGAATCCCAGCTATGATACTGCAAAAAGACATCCAACTAACTTCCTAGGGAACATAAAGCATGCTGCTGTTGTGTCCCTGAATAGGGCTCTCTATCCAGTTTCTTCTTAGCTGGTTCCCCAAAGTAAATAATAAGCGTCGTGTTTCAGGAGAGTAACTGGTGGTCTTAAATGCTTTTTGGATCCCACATTTAGGTCCTATTAACTAAATAAGGAATATATTTATTTTTAGTAGACGGTGGGTACAAAATCTGAAAGAAACAGGAAATGTTGACTAAATTAAATGTTGATTAGCTGTTCTGTAATTTAAACTATTGCAGGCATACAGAATGATAAAAAGAAAAGGAAGCCAGCTGAAAAAGTTAAGATACTTGCTTTTAGTTGTCCATGCTGAGCAAAAATTAAATATTACAAGAATCTGTAAACAGCTTTCAGTTTCAATAATGGATTACAGGCCCAAGCAACTCTCATCTATCATGCTACCATTAGTAACTCTTAGATTTCAATGAGATTACTCACATATATAAAAATAAGCATAATCTATCAGGACACACAGATGAATAAAGACAGTCACAAGGATGGATTTAAGAAGCAGGCTGGAACTTCATTAACACAATATTTTCACATGTCAAGCAGTTAAGTGGGCCCAGTGCAGGGATTACAAAGCTACAATTTAGGGCAGATCCTCCCTAATCTCTCTCTTACAACGGGCTCACATCTGAAGCCCACCCCTCAACCCTTCCCCAAGAAAACGAAGGAGGACCTAAACCCCAACACACTTCATTTAGGTTTGCTTCTTCCCTAGGCACAAATCCAATTGCAAAGGTCAAGATTTCTTCTTAATTTCAGCCTTAGTCCATGCTGAACATTATCTAAAATTTTCCGTAAATTCTGACAGATGAATAAATACGTATATTCTCATGTGTTCCATTTCCACATCCAACTTCTCAGCCTACCCGTGACTCCGCTGTGCTACAAAGGCCGTGAAAACATCCTGTGCCTCCCCCAACTACACCCTAATAGAAGAATACACCCTTCTTGATACCAAAACAGCTAATCAAGTGACAGCATCCCAAGACCATAGTTTATATGCCATGACACAGAGGGAGAGGAAATACTGTAGCCTAAGGCAGAGACCCCCAACCCCTAGCTTCACTTACGTGCCGACCAAAAGCCAGAGAACCAGTCAAGGATTGCAGCTGGCAGTCTCATGCGTATATGCTGGCTGTCCCCTTTCTTTCTTGGCTGTTTACCCCACCACCAGGTTAATTAATAGTGTTTTCCATGGAGCCTCCACTGGAGGTGGAGGAAGCACTTGCAGGATGAGAAACCATGTGGTGATGCTTACTTATGTATGGAGACCACTAGGAATGTGTCTTGCATGGCTCAGTGGGGGTCGCTTAGGACTAATTAATCAGGGCAGACTATTAGGACAGTGCAAGTGTGGTACTTCCAGACCCCCAAGTAATCCAGGTACATCAGCATGGTGCAGCATTGTGCACAGCGTGCACGTTAAATTCAGGCAAGGACTGCAACATGAAGTTTTCAAAGTGATTAGGAGTTTTGGGTGCTCTACGAGTTGAAGAAATTGTGGCGCCTCAGGTGGCACAGAGTTTTCCAAAAGCAGGTGTCTTTCATTTTTTAAATCTAGCCCCATTTTCTAAAACTGGTGATCGACTGAAAAAGGGAGGTAATCAAAATCATCTGTGACCTCTGAAAATAGAGGCCAGTTCCTGTGAGTAAGTTTTAGCAGTACTGAGCACTTAGTGTCTTATCAGTAGCACAGGAACAGGGATTTGTATATACTGTTTTATTAAGATTAGTATCTCTACAGTGCTCCTTAAATGAAAACAAAAGAAAAAAATGCTGTAAAAGGACAGAAAAAATGACTCAATTTCCCGTCATTGCCAAAAGCCTCTAATTTTGAATATAATCAACCTTTGTGCCACAAGATAGAGTATTTTTTTTATATTAAGGTGCAGTAATTAATATTAAAATAAATGTGAAAAAATGGTGTCACCCTGTTTAAAATTTAGCACAGTTGCTGTAGGTTTCTCATCCGGCGTGTACACAGTAAATAATACCCTCAAGAAAAGCAAACAAACATAACAAAACCAAACAAAAATTAAGTAAAGAAGCAGCCAAATCCCCAGCCAAAGATACTGTTCCTTATAAGAAAGTTTGTTCTGTTAATTTGTGATATTTGTTTGAAAAATCATAGAGCCTGTACAGTTTCTGCTACAACATTTTTCATGTAAAGCTGTTTTCTTGCACTACCATCTTTTATGGAGTAACACAGCTTCTAATCTCACTAAATTACTGCCATAAAAACAAAGAGGAGAGAGGGTTGCAATGCAATGAGATGTCATTTGTAACAGGGCAATCATTGATTTAAAATTGGCATTGGAACTCCTTTTCTGAAATGATTGCTAGGTTAGGAAAACGACACTTTAAACCAACTAGCGACACCTGAATTTCTGAAGAAAGGCTCAGGTTTAGCACTTCTCCTAGTCTGTGTTTTGACTGTTAGACCTGCGCATTTTTAAATGTGTGCACGTTCTGTTGCTCTGCAAGTATCCTATAGTAATGCTCACAAGATCACTGTCTAGAAGGCTCATACCTCTTTATATTTTATGTTTAAAGAAAACAAAGAGTCTTACAATGCCACACAAATGAAATTCTCTTAGGAACTTAAAGCCTGTTTTACCTCATACACCTGCTCATGCGGTTACAGGTATGCAGTGAAGGATGAGCAGTGCACAATATTTTATATTCTGCTTTTACAGAGTGTAGGCATTCAGGCTGTTCACTACAAATGACTGCACAAGGTGAGAGGCACTGGAGAATCAGGCCCCAAAGATTTTCTATACTGGATCAGATCACTGGTGCATTAAGTGTGTCACCTCACAGCTGGATGCTCCAAAATGAACCTAGCTATCTGTGTAGTATTGTGGGAACTACTCTGGCAGTCAGGTTGCATCCAGGAGAGGAGACTGGGTTTTGTCTTTTATTTTCTTAGTCTATCTCATCAGAACTGTCCTCATTTGTGACCAAATTGTTCAGACTTCCTTAACAGTTAAACAAGAGTATCTGACTCTTGTTGTGAAACAGGATGTAAGAAATGGCATTAGAAATTATAAATCATAGCTTGAGGGGAAAAAAAAAAAAAAAACAACAAACCCAAACACGTTACTTTCTTACTATTTTCATATGCTTCTGTGGTACAAGAAAATAGTCCACAATATAAGAAACACATAATAAGTATGCCATAATTTACATCATGGTATTTTACACTGCAGAGCTATTTTGTGGAACTTTACAGCTTTATATAATGATCCATTTAAGCCAGAAATGTAACTTAATATTACATAAACAATAATTATATACAATATGCAAATATCATCTAGCTATAGGAAGTGCCAGATATCAGCAACATGAAGTAGCAAAAAAAATATAAACACACAAAGCTGTCTAAATCTTTCAGAGGTTTCATATGCTGAACCTCAGTGAGAACCAGATCGCAGCTAATCAAGTCAAAGGCACAGATATCCCTAAAACATTTCAACAGGCTGGTTTCAGCATCCGAAAAATCCAAAGCCCTCTCTCTGCAGAAAAGCAAAACTTTTAGTGCACGTGTTAAATGCATTCATCCTCATTGTCAGATAACTGATGCAACTATTCAAAAGCACTTACATACCTGCTATCTCACTGAAAGTCAATGGCACTTGTATGTGTCCCTAAATAGCTTCTCTGGAGCTCACTTTCAGTCACCAGAAAAGAACACAGAGAAAATGTATGTGCGTAGTCACAAAAAGACTCTTATGCTATTGGTTTGTATACTATTTTTTAAAAGAGTTTCATTTCAACAATATTTTTAAACATATGCCATACGACTGGTGATCCGGCTCCCCCAGTTCACGTCGCAGCACATAAAATCCTTCAAGAAGAACATGTGTCCCACCATCCATTCACTCTTAGTCATTCTGACACATAAGACTTGATTGCAAATCTTTTGCCAAAAAAAATGAAGGTCATTCAGGAAAGTCTTTTTTTATCTTTTTTGGTTCCCACAGAACTACTTCCCTCCAGACAAAATGAAGCAAAGAGATGAGTAAACCAATGATCTATTTCTGAAAATGTTTATGTGAAGAACTGTTCTTGATAAACTTGAAATTTCACTGGTAAAAAAAGATAGCTTTTGTTTTGGGTTGGTTTAAATGGGCTTATTTTCTCTTCTGACCATGTAATTGAAACACCTGCTTGCGTGCGGTGACCTGCTGTAGGTGAAGAGCCCAGGGCCTGCAGGATGGTTGAGCATGGGACTGTCCCAGCATTTGTTGGAATAAAGGGCAAGCCCCTGGGCAGTGCTCCGGGGCAGGGAAACCCAAAGTTTAATCACCGGCTGGCACCACTTTCAGGGCACTGTGCAGAAGAGTCAAAGCAGGAGAGAAGGCCAGAAGAGAAGATGTCAGGCCATAAGGATGAAATCAAGTTAGAAACAAAAAGTCAAGCGGCTCTCTGGAAACTGCAGAAAGGCATACATTAGGCATATCAAAAAAAGAAACTCACACAGAACTCTTGTCAGACCAGTTAGGGGGCTCTGAATTAGTCGGGGTTTTTTTGTTTGTTTTTTTGATCTTTTAACTGACTTCAAAACAAACTGAGAAGTTTGGAAAAAACAAGGTCTCTAGTATGGACTTTTGTTCAGAAAAAATCTACAATAAAACTTTATTGTATTCATCCTCCAAGCAAGAAGCAGGGCTGGTATTTGTAAACCCAGAACAGGGATTAGAAGCCAGGCTTGCTGACAAAGAGCAAATCCAAGAGTCCACAGCAAGCACTCTCCAACTATCGTATTCCTGAAGTCCTCCTTACCCAGACACCAGCTGTTTATATCTGGAATATTCTTTTCTCTTTCTTCAATTCATACTGATACTTCAATAGTAAAGGCCTTCATGCAGCTGATTGATTGATTAATTTTCCTTTTTGGGTAAGGAGGTTTTCAAAGACAAAAGTGACTGTGAGATAACTAGTAGCTATAAGGAAGCAGAGACTGAATTTTGGTTGAGGGGTGGGGGCAGGAAAGGTCAACAACAGGCATGGGACAAGAGGAAGAGGCACCAAGGAAGACTCATTGGAGCCCTGAACAGCATCAGTCATGAAGTAGCGAGCTTTCACACTGCTTATGGTAGTGAGGCTGCTCCCAGCCTTTTGGGGCTTTGAAAGGCTCACCACTTTCAGGCTAATTAAATAATTAGTGTTTGGTTTGTGGCAGGTAATGGTGTTTTACTCAGGAACGGTTAGCATCTCTTGAAGCACTCAGGAGCTGGAAAAGCTATCTTTTCCTATTCCAGCTTCCTTTGTTCAGAGTTACAGTCTATTTAGTTGCTGAATAGTTGGGATGGCATTGAAAACTAATCACCACCCAACTCTCATGTTACCTTCCTCTACAACCTGTTTACCCTCCTCACCCGCTGTTTTCCTAAAAAGCAGCTTACTGATAAGTGGCAGGGTTACCATTTCTGTGGTGACACAGCTCATCAGAGAAGAAAGCACACAGATGAATGCTATTTTTGTAGCAAAAGGAATGACTTTTTTTGGACAGATTTATTCCACAGAGGTGGTAAGCGCGATCCTGCTTGTTACTGTAATTCACAAGCTCACATCTTCACCCTCTTGGCGTAATCAATTCCCTGATGATCGATGCCCAGCCAGTGCTTGTGTATGCATGCGTCCGTGCATATCAGGCAACAAGTGTGCAATAGAGAGCCCAAATTCACCCTAGTCCGTGAAGCATGTGAGCATCCTATGACTGAAAATATGCTCCCTTGCATAATCCTGAGATTAGCAAATTTCTAGTAAAGGATGTCAGACAGAAATGGGAGGAGAAAAAATGCTTAAGGTAAGTCCAGAGGAAAACCCAGCATAGGAAAGTAACCAACAGGATTCATGCCCAGTTCCAGCTGCATCTCTGTCACTGATTCCTGTGTGACCTGGAGTGAGGCACGTCAGCTCCTCTGGCTTCAAAATCCCTTCTCCAAAAAATGAGAACAGAAGTAGGTGAAGCTATTTTAAAGATCCTTGGCTGGTTAGAAGCCGTGTTGTACGAGTGCCAATTGATTATAACCAACTTCTGACAGATAGGGGAGGGAAGGGTAGCAGATCAAAAAATATGCTCCTCTCAAACTGTAGCATTCATGAAAAATGTCACTGGCTGAAAATGATTATCATCTTGGCAGCTGTGTTCAATGGGATCTGTGATCGCACAGGCAAAACAGCTAAAAGGCGCTGTTCCTCAGGTATACTACTTCCTCAGGTATACTACTAGCCACTGGTATTTTTAATCCTACAAGGGGAGGAGTTCTCCAGAGATGCCCCGAAAGGAAGGTGCTGTGGGCATTTTTAAGAGCTGCGTTGCCACAGCTAGTGTTGGGGCTACCTGGCAGAGTGACAGCTGGAGTTTCCACGCGCTTCTGCGTCTAATAACTCATCCCACATGCTTTGTGCAACTGGGAGGCTTCTGGACAGGATGGACGGTGTCTTCCGCTGACACAGTACATAGATAAAGTGCACCCACTATAAACTGAATCCATAGGCCAAATCCTTGTACTGCAGACTGAGGGCCAAAGTTAAGCTATTTGGTTTGGGATTCCTTTTTTAATGAAAGATTCCTAAGTTTCAGGGTTACAAAGTAAATAAGTATACACAGTCATGTGATATTTTGCTTTACCGTTAGCATAATCTTTTTGACAAAACCAACTGAAATGTCTATATACAAATGAAGCTATGGGGCTTTTAAGTTCAGGTACTGGTAAAATAATTTTCCATGGAACTATGTTTCCATGGGTGAGCAGACACTGGATATTTCGTTCTGTACAATGAAACCTACCATAGCAGCCTCCGTTAAGTCCAAAAGAGAAAGCAAAGTCTTACAGAATTTAGGCGGAATATTTGAATTGAACAGCAAACCCAGCTACGGCTCTACGGCTAGGTTCCCCTGTTGGTTTTAGTTCTGAAGGCAAGCCAGTTCACTGCTAGAGGTTCTTCTGCTTGTATAAAGAGAGAAAATAATTTCTACTCAGTACATCCGTCTGTCTATAATCCACACAGTTTGCTAATGTCTAACCGGACCAATGGTTCTTTCATTTGTGATGAACCATATTTTTGGTTCGGAGCAGAGGGGAAGGAGGCAAACAGGCAACCAAGAAAAAGCCTAAGAGAAAGACTCGGCTGGTGC
Organism: Fregata magnificens; assembly: GCA_013389945.1. Taxonomy (NCBI): domain Eukaryota; kingdom Metazoa; phylum Chordata; class Aves; order Suliformes; family Fregatidae; genus Fregata; species Fregata magnificens. The sequence goes on from WAAD01031925.1 coordinate 10,185, forward strand.
ACACAGAAGAGCTTCACAGGAGGATTGCCCCCTTCCTCCTCCCCACACCCTGCTCAGCCTCCCCCGGTAGCTTGAGAAGTGGCGGCTGCCTGGCATCTGTGCGGGCGGCTGGGTACCTGCCCGGGACTCACTGCCGCCGCATGAGCTCCGTGCACCCTCCCCTGCGTACGTGGCAAGAGACCAAAAAACCATTCTAGTCTTTAGCAAAGATTCTCCCCCCCTCCATGATGTTTTGAATCCTTTCTTCAAGCCTTTGTTAGTCACACTTGGAAGAACTCCAGGCAGCCCAGAAGACAAAACAATGTAATACTTCAGAAAACACCGTTCATTTGTGTGTCAATAAGGGTTCACACACATACTCACTCCGTGAAGGTACGAGGCCATTTCTTTCAAAGCAGCATCTCTTCCCTCCCATCTCTGCCTTGCTGCTTTGCAACAAGGTGTAACTGAGAAGGTCATCTGCTGAGGTTATGTAAAATCCAGCATCCCCGAATTCATTATTGATATTAGTTAAGCAAGGAAGAGAGTCAAAAAGTCAAGAAAGGACTTTGTATGTATACATGCTGGAGGCTTCAGTCCACCTTTTGTATGGGGATAAAGAACGCTATATGTTTACAGACAAAAGTAATGAAACCTACAAGGCTGTTTAAACCTTGGTTCTTAATAGGTATAGTTCTGGTTTCTTTTCAAGCTGAAGTGTTTATGACTTGAAATCCACATTATCACAACTGTCTGGGTCCCAGTGATCCCCTTCCTGAAGCAAGTTACTTGTTGCAGAAGTAAATTACTCCATATAATTTTCTTAAACGGTTATTAAAAGACTTTCTCATAGCATTCAGGTTGCCAGTTTGAACTGGGTGGCAAATAAGAGGTGGCAAAGTAATTAGCACCTCTGAAATATAACAGATTAAAAGTGAGTATTTCTGTCTCATTTTGAACCCACTCAAACACAATAGATCTGTAAATTCAGCTCAGACTTGGAAGTTGTTGGGGGTGAATTCTGCTGAGAAGAAATTATGTTCAGAGAAGACGGAGAAGGCTTTGCAATGAAGAATAAAACAACGCAGAACAGAAATCTATGAGAATGAAAAATCTAAAAGATTAAATGGAAAGTAAACAGAGACAGAAAGCTTGTTATAAAAAAAACCCATAACATTACAGGAGCCCAAACAGTTGGAAGTCCTGTTTCTATGCATAGCATAAGCTAGAAAATGAGCTACTACAAATTAATTATCATTGTATAAAGGAGAGCCTTTACGTTACTCAGGAAAAAGTCACAAGCCATGTGAATTACTTTCACCCAGTAAGTAATTCACAAAGGATCTGATTCTGCACAGTAGTCATCTGGGTAGTATTGCTGCTACACAAAGTGCCGAAGATATGGTGAGAGTCCCTGTGCACGCAGATCACCCCACCCAGGTGCAACTGCAAGATGTGGGAGGTGGAAAAAGCGAGGCTGAGTGCAGTCCACACCAGCAGCCTTAAAACTAAGAGCCACAAGTGTTCACATATCTGCTAGTGAAGATTAGACTGTCCACATCCTTAGATTTCAGTAAGTAAGTAGAAATACTTAAAATATGAAAGAAAGATAAGTTTGTATAGCGATTTTCCCCCCTCTCTGTGTGCTAGTTTCCCCATCAGCGTAACTCCGCTGGCTTGAATGCCGTTATTTCTAATTTGCCATACAAGAGGAAAGGCAATCAGGAAAGTTCATACGTTCACATACACTTATACGCATGCGTGCATCGATATATCATACATAATTTCTCAAAGTAAATATGTAGTGATTAATTTAATATAAGAAATAATTGCAAACAGCATACTGGGTCATGGGTGACAAATCTAATCATTTACTGAGAGTAATGTATGCAGAAACAAACAAGATATAGCTTGTAACCAATGTGTGGGAAGTTAGCTATGATTCAGGCAAGCGTTTGGATTTCTTGTTTGTGGACAGAAGGTTGCAAATTTAAGCACTTAACAGGCACCTCTCTAATTTCCTGGTAATTAATGATTTTTGTAATGGTTATTAAGGCCTCAAGTCCTAGTCCCGTCAGCTCATTATTGTATTTATGAGTTAACTATATCAGTTAAAAATATAGGTGGGCAAGAGGCAGCGCCATCTTCTCTTGGGCTGCTGTAGCGCTCTGAACTAGAACATGTAACCCCCTCTAGTGGAAAAAGTGAAAAGTGGAAAAGTGGCTCTAAAGAATTGCCCACGGTAAGACGCGGGCATCCTCGTTGCCTCTGCAATTGATAAAGGAAAATTTCTGTGATCACGCATCTCTTCATATGTGCCGGGCTCAAAAAGACACAGCGTCACCGATATGTTACTGCAGGATGCAGGAACGTGCTTGCAATAGAACAGAGTGAAATGAAGGAAATAAGGTTTGGGCCAAGCATCCTGTTTCACTCTGATGAGAACACAATTAAGCTGAGCCACCCTAAGAAGTTTCTTTTTAATAAACAGCCACTTCAATTACAAAGTCCTTGAGAAAGTGGATGCTGAAACAATGCAATTAACAGAGAAAAAGAAAAAAAAAAAAAGGATGACAGGTACGAACTTAGCCTACCTTTATTTCTTATGACGCAAGTTTTAATGGGATGCATTCCCATTCCAGGGAAGGGGCCTGTTTAGTTATTTGAACGGTCTCATTTTCCTCCATAAATGGGAATGAACTGAACCATGTTATTGTTGCACAGTGCTGTGGTTGCACGGTGTGAACACAGAACTGTAAGCCTCACAGCCCTGAGCTAGCCAGGACTTCTGTCCTTATACAAGCCATTGGCTTGCTCCCATCTCAGTTTCCCCATCTTCAAACTAGTGAAAATACTTACCCTTGGAGTTCCTCAAAGGTGAAGTGTACACTCAGCAGCAAAGGAAAGTTATTAAGTATATATACACAGCACGAGTGTGTAAGCACACAGCACTGACCGCCTGGGTTCCCAGAGTCCCCACCTTTGCATGCAGATGAAAATTGGCCTGTGTACACTAAGCAATGGCATCTTAGTTGTGTGCTCCTTGTCCTGGTCAGGAATTCTTGTATTGCAAAGACAGCCACTCTTTCAACACTATGTCCCCTCCATATCTAAATGAATACAGGCAATAACTCTTTAGACACACTACAAAAGGGTCTCTGAACCTCCAAAAGAGGTCATGTGTATTTGGGTGAGAGCACGAAAATATTTTTTTTTTTCATTAGGCAAAATGATAATTGTGAAAGAAAAGCTTACATAAAACATTCTCTGCAAAGTTAGGTCAATCACGTTGTGCCTATGCACAACTCTAATGAAGTTAGGTTTGTATGGTAGATGTAGATTTCCTGGTAGACAGGGGATGCCGCAAACTTGTCAGAGCAGGTTTCTTTCAGAAGGAGAAAAGCGAAGCCCCCTCACAGCCAAGCTCAAGTCTCCAGAAAGTTCCTGAACCTCTTCCTATTCCCTCTGCACAGCAGTATGGATTTACGGAATTTTGGGGGGGGGTGATGGATCCATATTGCAAATGCAAATGGCAATATGCCATGGTAGCCTGGAGCTGGACAACTGGTTAGATGGGAGGAGCGGAAAGCCCTGTCCTTGCCCGTTTTTGGAAAGCTGAAGAGAAGCAGAAAACAATTCCCCTTTCTGTGAATCTCTCTTGCACTTTTTTTTTTTTTCCCTCCTCATGGAAACTGAGGGTAGCATTTTTCTTTACCTTTTTTTAAATTGTTTTCTCATCCTAGAAGATTAATATCAGCCATCAAGATGGTAGTTGTGTGTATATAATTCTGTATTCTTCACTCAGTGTATAACCTCAAAACTCTTTATTGATTTACAGACTTTCCAAGTGCTGTTTGCACCATCCTGTGATACATGAGTATGTACTGCACGTTTTTTTTCATTTAAACGTTCATGTTTACAGGTACTTTTCCAGTATTCAGAAAACATGGTAAAAGTAGAAGTGTGAAACAGTCGTAAGATGCTAGAAAGTGTCGTGCCAGATTCTAGAAAAGCTTCTCGGAATCAACACAGCTGGCCAGGAAATACCCCTGCCTGCAACCCACGTTTGGTTAGCTTTTCAAAAAGGGGGTTTTAAGAGGTTTCATTTTAATGTTTTAATTTCACAACAGAGTGCAGTACCTTACAGTAATCAATCCTTAAAACTGATTAATTCCGAGGATGCGCTAAAGGGTGTGCTGTTATATAAAAAGAAGAGAAAAGGGGATTTTACCCGTTTATTATTTGCATAATGATTGAGGACTCCCCTCAGTTGAGTGCTTGCTAATTTGCAAGACAAAAAATGAATGCTCACTTTCAACACGCACCTAGTGGAAACCCATGGCTGAGACTTCTCTTTGCATGTTTGCATACAGCTGAATCTGTACCTTCAGAGCATTAAAGTGCTACTACTGAGATTTTCAAAGCAGCCTGTGAAATTCAGTGGGATTTTCACATGCGAGTCTGTACTCTATTTTGAGAAATTGAGAGTAAGTGCAGGTGCAAACAAAGATACTAACGTAAATTCTAACTCGAAGTTAAAGAACCAATATCAAATAATTAATTAGAAGTCATAAATCAAATGCTTGTTATCTAGTGTTTACTTGTTAGCAAAAAGGAGAACTGTATGACTTCCTAAATAACTAAAACAGCACACACAAGAACTCATGCTATGTTAGTGTCATTCGTTGCCTGCATTAAAAGAAAACTAATCATGTAGGAAATGACCACTTGATCCTAATAGCAGATCCCTGCTCAGTACTCTGTGATAGATAAAACAGCAAGGCAGTGCTTACTTCCCTCTCAAGGAATTCCTTCTGGGACTCAAAGCTGGCACCTGACTGCAGAAAATCACGCAGGTTAAATACCGAGCCCCACTTACACATCAGGCACTATCCTGCTTATTCACAGGACAAGCCGGTTTTGTATCCAGATGCATTTTTAGCACGCTCAGATTTCCTACACTTCCCCACCACTGTTACTTTAACTGGATTTTCCTGTGCTTGGAAGCTTGAATGTTTTGGCAGGCTTTACAAATAGAAGTGTGGCTTTTGACCTCCAGGCATTATCCAAGTCCGCACCACGCATTTATCAGCCTGAATGTAATGTTAGTTTTATGGATGTTTCTGCTATCAATTCATGAAAGTTTCTAGTCTGCCCAGTTCTCCTTTCTGATCAGATGAGCACCTGTTAGTCTCAGGACTGGGCAGCCCACATTAACTGTTCACACACCAGTGCAGCCTCCAAGACTGCACGGTGCACCTTAGCACTCTCACGTTCCCGTTACAAATCCAGTAGTCACACAAGGCTTGTGTCAGCACTGAAAAGCTGAAAAAGCAGGTCTGCAGATGCAAAAGGCACTGTGCTCAGCCAGCCACCAACTGCCCCGCTTACATCTGAAAGGGGGCAGCTAACATCTATGAGGGAGCACTTCAGAGCAAACAGGGATTATAACATACCTGGTCAAAACAAGGCTGGCATGACTTATTTTCAGCAAACACCATAGAGGACCTCTGGTGCTGAAGGTTCTGCAACAACGTGTACAATAATATATAGGTTTGTGCAGCTCAGCGCATGTTTTAGAAGATCTGGCTCATGGTGTGTCTGTAAAACTTGAGAAGTCTGTGTATGCCCGAGTGTCACGCTGCAAGAAGCTAGCTGCATGGGCTCGATTAGCATCTGCCCTGCTTCATTAAAGAACAACAGTTAGCTTGTTTCTTCCCTTGTCTTAACCACAGATGCACTGACTTGATTGAAAATATATAAATGTAAATTTAACACCTTCCCCGTGTCATCGTTACAGCATTTTGGAATGGCCTCCTTGTACACGCAGCGCGTGACCTGCTCATGGCCGCAGCTCTTCAAGGTTTAGTCGGTGAGTCGATTCTGTCATCAGCTCCAGATGAACAGGATACTTCGCTCTGAGGAGAGGTCCCTGGACATTCGAAAGTGAAACATTTCAGTTTACTACATGGGATAATGTCTCTCTCTAGTGGCTAGGTACAGTCAGTATAGCAACCTGCTTTGCTTGCAGCTTTGATGGCATTTTCTAGTTAAACAATCACTGCTGTAGTCAAATCCTGTGCTAAAGGTCCCAAGTTAAAGCACTTTATTGAGCACATCATCGACATGCAGTCCTGACTTCAGTAAATCCAATTAGCAAATGTTCATTTTGCAGGGATTGTTAGCTGTTTAATTTTACAGAAAGCATATGGCTTAGAAGGAGGTGAAAGTTGGTGAAAATACCCAAGGTTTGGGAATTTGTTTCTGGCTAAGTATATCTCAACCAAACTCAAGCTTTTGGCACTGGAAGTCTCAGGACACATCTGAAAGCGCAAGGATATATAATGTTTAGACAGAGGGTGAGAATAAGCTTTTCTCTCAGCTCCTGACGTATTTCAACTTCTCGTTCTCCTATAAGCAAACAGAATGTTCAAGGGGGGGAAATTCTAATAAAAAAGGGTAATATTTGAGTGTTAAGAGGCTGCCAACTTGATATAGGTTCTCTCTTCCTCTCCACTTGCTCACAAACAACAGTTTAGTTCAAGTGATCGGTGACCAAAGGCCACATTTTTAGAGGCAACTGGATGCAAAAAAGATAACAGTTACGCACCTAGAAGGGACTTCTGAAATTCTCCACTGCACATATGGAGAAAACCCCATTGAATGCCTGCCCTTTTGAAAACCCTGTTAATACATCCAGTTTTCTCACAACAATAACTGACCTTCACCATTACTGATATGCAACGGTTGTTTGGTAAAAATAAAGTAGGGATTTCAATCCAGCCTTTAGTGTCCAACCACCACCAGGGTCATTGATGTTGACTGGGGTAGGAACTTGTTACGGTAAGACACTAAGGGGAGGTCCGTACTGCCACTGTCAAGGTTATGTGTGTCATTAGGAGGTTTCCATCTCTAAGGCTTCCCGTCTTGCAATAAGAGTCAGTAAAGCCTCAAGACTGAAGAGCTCATTATGGTGTTTTTAAGCATGCCTGTCCAGTTATACCAGCACAGAGTGTAAGTGAAATGTAATGCCTTTGCAGATGTCTTGCCAGAGCATCATTCCCTAAAACAGCAGGGCAGCTATATTGCGGGGGGAGCACCCAGACTTTTGGACACGTTGAGGTCTCTCTGTCAGGACAGTTGCCCCCCACAGCACTCAGGTGGGGAGGGCAGCAAGGTGGCAGCTGGGAACAAGCCTGTATTCTACCCTTGCTCTTCCCAATGCAGTGCAACTTCGCTGCAGTGAATGGGAGAGACAGGAACTGCAGGAGAGAAAGAAATGTTGGCTAAGAGGGGGAAATGTTCTAGTGCTAGCAAAAAAACCACTGCTCTTGCATATGGCTAAGCCAAGAAGAAGGGAAACTTGGGGATGGGAAACAGCAGGGAAAGCTCTTCCACCAAATTATAAACAAGACAGTAATTGGGGCTGGAGAAATAATATCCTCATGTTCTCCTAAGGCTGCAAACAAATCAGTCGCAGAAAAGCAAGATGCAAGGTCTCTTTCCAGTTTTCCAGTCCCCTTCTGCATTTCCTAGACCATGCTATTTTTCATATAAGGGAAAACAAACAAAGGAAAAAAAAGGGAAAAAAAAAAGGAAAAAAGAAAAAAAAAAGGACATCCTAATCTGAGATGAACTTGAGGCTTGATATTTGAAAATTAACACATAGTTTATTGTATCTTGCAGGCTCTGGCACTGCATTTCTCTGGGGCAAACAAACATTTTTCCTACTCCAAAGGCCAGTGAAATGGCAGAATTTGAACTTCTGCAACTGTCTGAAGCCTCCAGTCTATGCTGAAGCATTATCACACATAGGGCAGTTTGCTGCCCTGTCTCACAAGCCCCAGGACCAGGTGACAAAGGCAGCCCCGACACTGGAGAAGAATCAAGCTGTCCTCTCCTGGAGCAGGACAGTAGATGCACCTAGAGCACAGCCAGGCATGCCTGACTGCCGCAAAGAGGGCTCTGTCCCACTCTCTGCTGAAGCTAATGGCACATTTCAGCAGGGAATAAGGCCTGTGAATTGCAGCTGCACATGAATATTGATAATAGCCGCCAAACGCTCTTCTTTCTACCTCCCCTCCCAGGAGGGGTGAAGTGCTTTCTCAGCAAGGGTGGGACAGTGCTTCCAGTGAGGCAGGAAGGGGAAAATTGTCTCCTGTTTCTGCTGCCTTCGGGCTCACTATTGCTTATACGAAAATTAGTGGTGAAGCTGCCATTTACTTTGGAGAAGGCAGGATCAGACCCTCATTTTCCTGCCAGACAACACACCCTCATAATTATGTATTCACACCATATTTTGATAATGGTTCCTTACAGACTAATTAATATGAATGTTTAAGAAGTCTAGTTTTAATATGTTAGTACTGAAGAGACTGCAGTCCTGTGGGAGATTATACATATTTCTGACTGATGAGTACCTTAAATCTTAATGCGTATGGAGAGAGAGGAGCATATGAATCTACAGAGCAAGATACAGACACTTCTTCTACAGGATGGATTTTATACAATTAAAAATCAGTTTTCCTGGGAGCAGCGGCAAAGATTATTTTTAGTTTCTAATAGATGTGTCTCTGTTTGAGGTCTAATAACATGCAAACTCTGAAGCTTTTCCTGCCATCTAGAGGTGTGGATTCTCTGGTGACTAATAGTGTGAGTTGCCTTTGTGGCACCTCTTTCACCACAGCACTAACAGGGCCTTTTTCTTCTATCCAGCCAGCCATTTTCATGAAGATTGCAGGGACTTAGCAACTTTGAAATTGCTATGTTTCTACCAATTTTTGTTGATGGGCACAAAATTTCCTGAGAAAGAAAAGAAGGATGGGCAAACAGAGATCATCACCGCCTAAGACCTATTTCCTTAGGAAAGCAGCTTAAAAAACAGGTGTAGAATGAAAATATTCCCCTTTCTTAAAAAAAAAAAACCAAAAACAAACAAACAAAAAAACACCAAACAAAAAAAACCTCACAACAACCAACAAAACACCCCCAAAAAACAAAAACCAAAACAACAGCAAGAGCAATGGAAATGGAAATCAGTGCTAATGATCTGACTCACAGGGGTCTCATCATTAACAGGAACTGACTCATTGCATTTGTTAGAAATTGCCATGATGCTATTTTATCTGCCCTTTGTGCCTTGGGAGCAGAGCTGAGACGGCCAGAAGAGGCTTACCCCAAGCACAGACTATGGTGGCAGGCCTGGCTGGTCCCTTATAACATGGCGTGGTTCCACTGAAGAAGCTGTATTTAGCTTTTTGCATACCTGATTTAAAATTGTCCCTGATCTGAACACATATTACCATGAGAGCTAAGGCATATGGAAAGTCCTGGAGGTTACCACCAATACCTATATCCGTTCAAGGATAGTTACGACCATCTGAGTGGCTTGGCTCAGAGTGTTTACATGACAGAGGTCTCCTCTGCTTCCTGCCACAGACGAAACAAAAAATATATCTCAGGTTTCATTGTTTTCACTGTGTGGGGCATAGTCTGCAATGTACATCTGAGCTATATGACGAGCTATAGGTACATGGTACATGACACTAGCACATGGTACCTGAAAGGCTGTCACAGTACACTGCAGTTAAGGAGCATACCTTAGAGCAAGGCACCTCAGAGTGAGGTGCCACCAGTTGACATGCACCCTGGCCATCATGCTCCACCACCACCTCTCTCCTTCCAGGACAGCCTCTGCCAGGCAGGCTGGTTAGCCAGGCACAGCACAAGGACCAGTCTCATCTGGTGCTGAGTATGCACCCAGCCAGTATATCAGTGCAAAAAGTTTGCAAAAAGATGGAGCCTGGAGGCAAGGACAGCATTATTTCTGATCCCCCTTACTCTTAGTGCAGAAGTAGAGCTCAAGTCATGGTTAGTCATTTTTTCTAGTCCATCTGCTCTTCTGTCCTTTTCAACAGCTGACAACAGTGCAAGGACATGAGAGCTTCCATGTGATGGTGGTTTAAAAACAAACACACACTGTACTCTGTTGCCAAATATTTGTATTACTGAAGAAGTCAGGAGCCTTGGCCATGGCTGAGAATCCATTGTTTGAGGTGCTACAAGAGTGGAACAAAAGGGTGGTGTCTAATTAATAATAAAACAAAAAGCCTAAATATAACTCCAAGGACAAAATATGAGGTGGTAAAAGAACACAATAAGACAGCATATTTAATTTTAAAAGCATAGCAGAAGTCACCTAAGCAGAGTCAAGTCTTTTTGTAGGCATCACCACAAAGAATGGTTTTAATCTGGTGCTCGAGAAAGATAAAGAAATAATTATAAGGATATTTAAAGGGTGTTCCATGGGGATGAAGGCTCTGTAGGACCCCAGGGGGAACACGGGAAAAGACAAGGTAAAGACAGTGGCATCATGGGCTGACAGGAGTAGAAAGTCCTCCTTGCTGGTTGTAGTTGACTGGCAGCTACACTGAAACCAATGAAATGGTTTATTGCCTCCCTTGTCTGACAGCCTGTGAAGTCAGTCAACGCCAAGAAAGTGCAAGTTCTGGTATTGCATTCAGCTCACCTAGTAAGTAGTGGGCAGTAACTCAGCAGCCCCAAGAGAAAGGGGAAGTGTCAAGTAAAAGTGGAAAATTAACTACTTTTCCCACCTCTTGAGGTAATCCTGGCAGATCAAAGCTGAAGCACAACAGAAGGCAGCTTGAAGAAATTTAAACTCCTTTACTACTTATCCTTTACTTCTGCGGCTGAAATCTGGGCGGCTGGCAAAGAATTCCCCATGAACACCACTTCCCTTTGAAATATGTGCCCCCAGTTAATCTGAGGGAGTCCAGATCTGCAGACATTCTTAAAAGGTCCATCTTTTGAAGGGATATCTTTAGAAGGGCAATGCTGCCTGAAAAATGAAAGCTAATATAGGAATAAACCTTCCTTCAGCTTTTTGCTGCAGTTACAGAAGAATGATCTTCCGCCTAACACATGAGGTGGCATAAAATTTCTCGTTCTACCACCAGTTTCCCACAAGCTTTAGGCAAAGCACAATTTTTGTTCATATGTTCCATTATATATATAATGGTATAATCTATATTATATTATTTATATATGTAAAATTTATGAGATGTGTTTTATTCAGTTCATGCATTTCATATACATTCCTCTCACCCATTGTCTTATCTATGTAGCCCATGATTTCATAAGGATGAAATTCATAAAGACACCCTTACCATAAGGGTTTTTTGAATTTAGTTTTCTCTGGAATTGCCACTAAAAATGGCAGCAGCTGCTCCTGGCTCTGTGCTGTGACATGCCTCAAATCCCACCCTACCTATAGCTATAACATAGAGCATTTAATCTCTATGAACTGTATGCTGAAGAAGAGGTATCTGTGACTAATTCTACTTCTCCTTTTCCCCAAAACAGAGTCCACCTACACAGAACTGACCTACTTACCCCCGAACCCGTAGCTCTGCAGTCAGGACTGATTAGCCTATCTAGAAGGAGGTCCTAGCCAGCAAACAGCAGAATTTGGAGCTGCTGCGCCTGCTGCGTGACACAGTAGTACAAGTGCCAGGTTATTCATTTTATCCCATCCAAAAACCTGCCTGCCTTCAGACAGGTATCTGTGCAAAAGAGCAAGTGCCAGACTCCAAGTCTGTGTACATAAAAATGGTAGGGATTCTGCCTTTTCCGATTTATTCTTGTAGATTTTATGCATGGCCAGGGGCAATAAACATGTATGAGGTACCCATTTGGGGTTGATAAGTTAAAGAAAATCATTCCTATAAATAAAGCAAAATCTTTTCAAAAGGCCTATGATTTTCAGGTGCATTTTAACTGTATAGCTAAAGGTTACACAAACGAGTATTTTGAAAACTCTCCTGCGGGACCAAGAAGGAAGAAACTTCCCAAAGCCTTCAAGTAGAGGACGGAGTTCACCCTAACGCAGGACTCATTTCAGAGACCTTCAAAGGGTCCATTCATAGGGAATAATTTTGCCACAATATAGTAAGTAGGATGTAAATTGAAGTTTTTTTACTCTTCTCATTCTACTTCATTATAAAATAAAGGGGACCAAGTGGAAGAAAACCACACCTTCAGGTATGATTCAGTTTTAGTGCCTCAGGAAAGACAGAAAGGAGGTTGCTCAAGCCTTTGTCTTCCTTCCATGGACTGGCACCAGAGACTAGCGGCTCTTCTTTATGAAGGGGGTGGGGTGCTCATGCAACAGGGCTCTGATCTATTAACCAAAGCTGGTACACCTCTCACCTCATGCCTACTTCTGTTTGGTGAAATCTGATCTAAAATGAATACAGCTTGGAGGCCAGAAAAGGAGATGCTTCTAGTAGAGGACTCCTAGTGATGAAGAAAATAACCTTCAGCAGGTAACTACTAGTACCTTCCTCATATTTTCTTGGAATTAAGGCCCAGATGGATAAGAATATCCTAATATTTCAGAGGCAAAATTAGTTTGAAGTTTTTTTTTGAATCTCAAAATACTAATGGCACTGCCTATTTCAGCAGTTTAATAACTGAGAGGAACATCAGGAAGTTCCTACTGTGTGCCAGTACATGTCTGACTGCAAGGTGATTGGTGGACATTGCTTTTCACAATAAAACAGGTCTAAATAGAACATTTTCTGAGAGCAACACAGTTAAAGCAGTAGCAAGACACAGAGTTTCTTGCATTTGTGTTAGCCATCTAAGCTAGATAATACGGCCCGCATCCTTAAAAACATTTAGGCATTAACTTACACCAATTTCAATGAAAAGTTAGTGGTGGGCCAAGTGACCAAATTGTACCCTTCCAACAGTTCTGGGTTAAGGATTTAATTCTGGGTCTCAAGACATATCACAAACGCTGCTACAAAGAAAAGAAATCCTACAGATAGAAGGAAAATGCTTTTTCACATTTATGGACAGACAGACATTCTACTTTTCAGTATATGTGTAGACTTTATCTCCATTGCTTGAAAAATTTGTTTTCCTTTTTGCAATAAAACAACGAATGTACTGTCATAGGTTATTGCATCTAGAAATGTCTTGAGGAGTTTTTGGGGTTTTTTGTTGTGGAATCGCTAATGTACAAGGTAAGGTAAGCAAAGTAACAAGCAAAAGCCCAGTCCTTTAAACCAACAAAACACAGTTTTCAGTAGTGTCCATGTCTAAGTAAAACTTCTACTGTCTTTGCTTTCATTGTACTGGACTGTTACCCATGCCATGATCGCTATCTGGAGGATTGTTAGGCTGACACCTCACAGAAATGATAAACCACTAAAAAAGAAAAAAATCCAAACACCATAACATTCAAAAAACTAAATTTCCTTTTAAGGAACAAGGTGGAGTGAACCTGCTATTTGCTTTACATTCAGCTTTTACCTATTTTATGTGACAAAGGATGTCTCTGTAAGAGTCAGCTATAACCATCATAGTTGTGTATCCACCTAACAAACACTGAGAACTAAATCAAATAAGAATTCTGAATGATACTGAAGTGCCACACTAAATAATGCATTTTTATCTACAGATATGCTTAAGGATGGGCTACCTTTTAGGTAAATGCTGAACTAAATACCTTAAAAGCCTGTAATCCCAAGTTGTATTAACTGTTTTTCTTCTGATGTCCTTTTCCTTCTAGCAGACAGTCTTATTTAAACACTCTTTTGCTTCAGAGCTTAAAATCATTTGATGGTGAAACATTTAGATAAAATTCTAGGATAGTGGATACATTACCTCCCTGAAAAGGGCAGATTTTCATTTCAGCTGCACTTGTACGATGTGTACTAGCATTTTTTGCTATCTCTATCTTCATCTTGCTTGCTAAAACCTTCCCTTTGACATCTCAAAAAATAATACGTCCTCACAGTTCCACAAAATTCATAAATATATCCTCCTGATGTTAAGGATATGGGAAATGAGGCATGCAAAATTGAAGGCCTTCTTTCTTTCTGAAAACACTTGCATGCACTGAATATATAGCACTTGTATGTATTAGACTACTCTCATTGAAGTGAGTTGGGTCATCCAGAAAGCATGTGCTTAACAGCTTGCAAGATGAAATTTGTATGAGGACACAGAGAAAATTAGTGGCAGTATGGGGAATGGAATCCATTTTTTCCCACTTTAATCATCCATGACATTTTCTGAAACACTCCTTTGTTCTGTACAATGTAAATAATGACACAGCCATTTTTCAGATATTCTGTATTATGTGCCTAAATGCTTGAAATACTGGATATGGTGCCTTAGTATCCATCACCTCTTTTAGGATACGGATTACTGATGAGTAGGGTCAAGAACAGATGCACTACTCTGTTCGTGTTTGCAGAATCTCTGTTTACCTGTGCGTCTTTTTCTCCCAAATGACTTAAGTAAAATTAAATTGGGGGGAAAAAAGTTAAATATTAAATTGTTTTACTGTTAATGAGCAGTAAAATTTTAAAGTACAAGTCTGAACTTGGAGAAAAATATATTCATAGGAAAGCCAATTTCAGATGTAGAAGTCCAAAATAATGCATTACAGAATCACAGAAGATGAATGCAACTCTTTTTTTTTTTTTTCTTTTACAGTCTGAATTACCACTCCGTTCTTGGCTGCAGACACCGTACTATCGTGAATACCTTCCCCTTGAGAGATACATGTTCAAATCTCTGGATACACAAATAAGTTTATTCTTTTTAATGCCTCTAAAAGTGCTAATTCTTCAGGTTCAGTGTAATTGTTAGCCTTCAGAAGGTTCTTTTAAGCTCTTGTCATGGATTGAATTGCCTGGAAAAAGTCTGAACTGGTTCACTGATTCAGGTTGAAGTAGATTCCCGTGAGTACTCTGCCAGCTTTTTTTGCAAGCTCCGATTTTGAGAGCTGTTGACAAACACTTTGGACAATATTCTGTCCTGCAATAATCCCATAAATTCCTGCTCTTCTGCTGAACATGCAGTGCTTTGAATAAATGCAATTGCATCCTGGAGGACAGAACCACAATTCTAGCATGAAACACTGACTTTCACATCATGTAGTACTTACTGCGGCATTTGTATGTAATTCTTTTCTGTGCAGCTATGGAAAAGTGTGGCTGATAATGCATTTCATGTTATTTTTCCACTGACCTTGCCTGCAGAGATTAAATGTCATGCAACCTTTGTACCAAATCTTATGTATTTTAAAATAAGCATACCGGTTCACAGACATGTAAGTGGAATTTCTTCATTCATTGTGTCTAACCATGAGCCCCAGCCAGCTCTGACAACAGGATAAAATTTAGCTGGCTGTTATGCACCCTTTAAATCTGTGTCACCTGAGACTAACACAACCTTTGCAAACACACTGGGGATCCCTACCTGGTGAAAACACTTACGTGGCATTTTCATATATCATAGTGGAGTCTCTTTCACTGTATACACCATCAAAAGGCCTTTCCTGTAACAGTCTCTGTGCATTCACTTCAGAAATTATTTGCCAGCTATGTCATGCGGCACACACGCATGCATGCACACTCCTAAAGCAACCTCTGCTTTTGGCCTTTGTAAAACACAACCACATATTTCTCTCCCCGTGGGGTCAGAGTCCCAGAGAAAAAGGCCTGGAGAGATATGTATGAATATACTGGAAGCAAAACCTAGTCCATTCGCTTACCTAAGAGGATCAACTATACCTAAAAGATGAATAAGCTTGATTTTCCTAATACCTTCACTACACAGAAAAGTTGTATCTCTTTGGCTGCTCTAATATGAGAGAAGGAACACATGTGCTGGCAGAAGCGTATTTCTATGCTGCTAGTGTTGAGCGAGAGGAAAGCCAGAGAGTGCAACAGACACCTTTTCATTTGGAAAAAGCATAAAAAGCAAATGAGACATGGAGCAAAGTAGCAGAAAGAATAGGGACCACTACTACCAACAAACTCCTTAGGCACACAGAAATGCGGGAACAGCAAGCGAACCATATGGCTTCAAGGGTTTCCCTGAGGAGCGATATAGCAAATGCTGGAACTGGGGCACTGACGGGTACCCCGAGGAGATAAAGAATGCTAACATTTTCCTCACGTAAATAGAAGTTGTGACAAAACAGAGAGAACTGTCCTCCTGTCTTTTCCTGTCTTCCCCTGCTAATTCACGCTGTTAATCTTAGACACAAACAGTGCATTTCACATGCAATGATAGTCCTGTTTTAAAAAGTTGCAAAATGGATGCAGTCGTCATTTGAAACATGCCGGGCACATCCACACGTGAGACTGTGGTACACAGATTCCCAAGCGGGGCACGCAGAGCCAGGGGGAGAGGCTGGCGTAACACCAGGACGATGCTGCTACACCAGCGCTCTGCATGGCGCCAACCTCCCCTCACAGGCGTCACTGTGGGGTATGGTCGAGCCCTCGCTCCTGTTGCACACCAGCAGTATTTACACCAGCCTCCACTGTTTCAGCGGACAAGCTTTCTTGTTTCATTCACCCAATCTCAAAGGCAGAGCTAGGATCACTCAGTTTTTATTTTCTAGTGTCAGATCTTGTAGGTTCATCCGGGCACAACTACTAATAAATTCAAATGTGGTGTGCTGGGAAAAGTGCTTCCCATTGCGTTTGCATGGCACCTAGAGAAATAAGTCTCTATCCCTGGCAAAAGCTCCAAGCACCATCACAATACAAAGTATGCTATGCAGGAAGGCAGCCTTTAAAAATAAATATGTGGTGACTGCAATGCACTTGCACTTCCAGTTTTTAAAGATTAACAGGTGTGACTAAAGATCGCAAAATCTCCCCTACTTCATTCCATTGAGAAATCCTCATATATAACTCAATGCTGCTACATATTCTCAACATGTTTATTCCCCATGCCAGTACTTTCTTCCAAGGGACACAAACCTAAAGATATGAACATTTTCTTAACAAGCCCTATGGTTTTTATACTCAGACTGAAGCATGAAGTATGTCTACTATATCTTACCTAATTATTTCACTTATGCCATTAATTCCACTACATAAATACTGCAAAGTAGGCAGACATTGCTAAAGAGGAAAAAATAAAAATAATACAGTGATATTCAAGTTTTATAGTATGATGTCACTGTGAATAAGCTTACCTTTTCTATATAACCTTTCTATATAACTCTTCTTATGGCATCTTCTTGGAAAAATGAAAACGTTTTAAAGGAGGTAAACAGCAGCATCTGAAAACACATTTGTATATTTTTTGGAGTGTTCTCTTCGTTGGAGGACTAGCTTTCATCTATCTTGCAAGTAAAAGATGCAATCCCCATTCTCCTGATTTAAGGAGGAGACTACAGCTTTGAGCACTGATGTACCAGTTTTCCAGACACCGAGCTGCTAGGATTACTGGGCAATTAGTTATCCTAGACAATTAATGCGCATGGCCAGTGGCCAAAGCATGTCTGACCTACTGTACACTTGATGCATCGTTTCTGAAAATGCATTGTTTGTACTCACCGATTAGGAATATAAACCTGTCATTATGGACAGATCATATGTGGGTTTGAGCCAAGAAATTTTAAAAAAATTATATTAAAAATATAAACATATATATAATACATATATTTATAAATACAAATTATTAAATAAATTAACTAATAATAATAATTACATATAAATAAATAAATATTTTAAAAAATTATAAACCCAACCAGAATCCACAGGTATTTTTGCAAACCCACAATACACAGCTCTTAAACATCTCTGGAAACATTCAGATCCCTGTATGGATATATTTGGGAACAAGAGGCTGTTGTTTGTAAGCCTTTTTGTGTGTTCTCCCTGAGAGCTCTCTTTGGTCCTCATTAATTTTTTCTGTTTATATCACTTGCCCTTTCTTCCTCTTTTATCCTCAAAGTCTTGCATAATGGTCAATTTACTGGAAGAGATACGCTGCTCATAGTTTGCCACAAGAACAATTCTTTTTGCCTCCTCGCCTCCATAAACCTGGTATCCATCCATATTGCCCTCACATGCTTCATAGCCCAGTAGGACGGCAAAATGAATCAATTGACAGCACAGGTTAACTGCATCGTGAGCCACATCAGCAAGACTGCAGCCAGCAGGTCAAAGGAAGTGGCTATTCCCTTCTGCTTGGTATTTGTGAGACAGCTGGAGTGTGGTGTCTGGTTTTGGATACTAACAAACCGGAGGGAATCAGCAGAGGGCCATCACGACGGCCAGAGGCTGGAGCACCTGCCCTGTGAAGAGAGGCTGAGGGAGCTGGGCTGGTTCAGTCTTGGGGAGGGATGGCTTTGGGGGTCCTAATAGCAGCCTGCCTGGTCTTACAGGGAGGTTACAAAGACGACTGAGCCAGACTTTGTCCCAGAGAGGCACAGAAAAAGAACTGGAAGTAATGGATAACAAGTTGCAGCAAAGGAAACTCTGACTGGACTAAATGAAAAAGAAAAATCTTCCTTCTGAGGGTGGTGCAGAACTGGAAAAAGTGCAGAGGAGCTGAAGGAGCTCCATCCTTGGAGATTTTTCAAAACTTAAATACAGCCCTAAAATCCTGATCAAGCTGGCCTTGCATTGAGCAGGAGGTTAGACTAAATGACCTCCAGAGGTCCTTATGACCTGAATTGTTCAGATTCTCTGACTCTAATCTGCCCCAAGAAAATCTGTCCCAATTTCCACCCCACCAGCATGCAACAGTTTCTACATCCTAGGCACTGCTTCTTTCTCTCTTGCTAGTACATGGCATATGAATGACACCAAATGAACTGTGACACCTCTAGAAATTACAAGGTACTTGTCACAGCTTTATTAGTGCTGTTTCAGAGCCACTGCATCTGCCTGCATTGAAACATAACTCCCATGTTCCTCTAAGTTGATTTTAATCTTCGGTCAGAATAAAATTACCGGGTAAGGTGGAAGACAGGGATAGGATAGTGGTGATTCTCTTTCCAGATGACTGGAGGTGAAGAAGTCTCTGCTTTAAATAACTGTAGGATGGATAGTCAAAGTGTATAAGCACGAAGGGTAGTCAGAGGTAGATTCAGTGACCAGTTATTCTAAGCTGAATCAAACTAAAAGGGAGTCACAAATAGCCATCGGATTTCTAGAACTTGAGGAAATGTCCTTCATTTTCTCATGTAAGTTAAATTCCTTTATGCATAGGGGGGAAAAAGCCAGTCTTGATTGAGTCAAGTCGATTTTACTTTTACAAACACAAAGAGTCAACTGAAGAGAAAGGATGACCTTTGGTGAAAAAATCTTCAATACCTGTTATTCACTAACAGCAGGTGTCTTGATGGTAGCTTTTAAAACAGAAATCCTATTGTCATTTCCATTTGCTTTAATGATGACATTTTACTCCTAAGCTTCAGCGTTTAGTTCCAGGCAATGAAAGTTCAGTACCTCCCCAGAATTTCATCGTGTCTTTTCTTGTAGGCCCTAATGGTAACAAGGCAATATTTTCTGCAAATGGAGGAAAAAGCCAGAGGCCTAGTCTGCTAAATGCACGAATTAGAACAAATACAACATCCTTAAATGCAACAGCCTTGGTTTTGAGTTTGTGTGTAGCTGATTCTGAGAGCCTGACTGACTATAAATTACGACCATTCTTATTCAAATAAGTCCTCTTATTCTGTATAGGAGAAAGAGGGATGCTGCCGTACAGGACATACCGTACTGAGCATAACAGAGCTTTTCACTCAAGGAGGGCTATTTGTATTTGCTTCTGTTTTTACAGTCTTATTTTACAGACTAGACCACAGCAGATGAAGTGCTTTTCTACCTTGACTGAGTTGCAGCATTTATGCACCACAGTATCAACGCGTGGTGTGGCACAGGATGATCCTGTAGGCTTGCTGATCACCAAATAACATACAAAAATACTTCCTCTGCATCCTTCTTACCCCAGTATGCTTGGCAACCCCGACAGCTGCTTCTGCTTTGGCTGGAGTGTGGCAGGGATGTGACACACTCTGGTTCTGCTGGTACTACAAAGAGCAGATTCCTGACAGGAAAATTGAGTTACATTATCTGTAATTACAGTCTCTGGAATTCCATGCCAGGCAAATGAGCTCTCAATGAGAGCGGCTGCTGTTGCATGTGAGGGATCTGTTTCCCAGTCACCCAAACAGGAGTCAGACACCATGCGGTTTCTTGTCAGTGCTCATAAACAAGCAAATACCTAACTTGACTCAAGAACAGCAAGGCAGTCTATGTGTCATGGCTCTCCTTTGTTGCCTGGCTGGGAATTTATTGCAGAAGTTCCTTAGGCTTGTGATTGTGAACCCTTATACTACATTGCTTCTGCATGTCTACACAGAAAGCTTTGCGCACACATCCATCACCAGTATGGTTCCTGCATTTTCTTTGAAATGCGTCAGGCTTCGTATCCTCAAGTATTTTGATGCTTCCTACAGACTACCGCTGTGCTATCTACTCTCCACTACCAAACTGTCATGCACATATTTTAACCCTTCACTCATTTGTAGATACCCTATTTTATGTGTTTGAAGTCCAGGTATTCCACACACTGGTATAAATCTCCCACAAAGAAAACCTAATTTGTTAATCTGCTAAGGATCCGGGAAGAACACATCTCAGCATATGCTGACAATTTCAAGCAAGGGATGGTGAAGTCACTGTCTTACACTCTGCAGGTACTATAAACAGTGACAACTTCTTACTTTCTGGTATTTCAGAAATTGCAACACAGAGATACTGATGATACACAGAGTTTGAAATCTTGACAACTTGCATTTGGTACCATTCAAGAAGTCAAAATCCATGCCTGGAAAACTGTTATATAGGTTTTCTATTCCAGCACAATTTTACTGTCTTGGAGAAAATATCACAAAATTAACTGCTGTAAGTGGATTGCTTTGTTGTAATGCTACTGCTGTTAGCATCATAATGAAAGTTTACCACTCTTTTATTGATATTTCAAAATAGCTTGTTCCTTTGGACTTTGGATACCAAATACCACCTAGATTTGTTGCCCTGTGACCGTGATTGGAGACTGAAGAGAGAACTCTACCGCAGCATGGAAGTAAATACATAAATATGGTGCAAAATCCAGCCCATGACAAAGATCATGGAAAGAAAAGGTTTGTTAGGTCCAAGATGAATGAACAGTAAATACGGGTTTAAACCTGACAAATCCAAAATTGTTTGAACTTTCCCAGGATCTGGACAAGATATCTGTGAGGCATTTTAAGTATCAAAGTGGCAGCAAATAGAAGGGTAGAAGGTAGGGTTTGTTTTGGGGTTTTTTGGGTTTTGCTGTTGTTTTGTTTTGTTTAAAGCCACTTAAGCAATTTCAAATAATTTCTATTGATTGAACTTTCTGGACATCTCTCTTACTGTCAGTTCTCCTCCTTGCTTGCTTTATTTTTGGTATACTTATATTTAAGTATCCCAGACATAAAATATCTTTAGCACAGTTATCTTAGCTACCATAAGCTTGACAGATCAGGGAACAAACTGAGGACCTTCTGAATTAAAACCAAGAGCTGTTACAACTTCATGAAAAGAGCCTTGTCTCCTCAGCTAGGGCTGCAACAACTTATTAGATCAGTACATATGGTACCCTGGGAGTTTGATTACATGAGGCTATCATGGTGGACACCACTGTCATTTTCAAGAAATACTCTGCACATACACATTTTTCAGCCACATTCATGCGCAACTCCTTCAGCGTTTCACATCAGAGAATTTTTGCTCCTGAAGAATCTAACAGTGTAAATACAACTGTCTGAGTACAGATGGGAATTTAGAAGATCATGAAAAAATGTGTTTCCTTTAAACGAGTTTTACCTGCCAGGAATCTTTAGTGAATAAATTAAAAGAAACCTTTATTCAGTAATTCTTGCTCTCCCACACTCCTCCCTCCTCCATTTTAAAGGAACACCTTTTTTTTTCCCCCCTGAAAAAGAAAAGGCCAGTTTGTAAAACAGAGTACTAATAATTTAAAATTTTGAGGAGCAAGGGATTAATATTTACAGCTAGTTCATCTCACTTATTTAAACCACAGTCTATCACAAACCTAGTCTATGGGGAGGGACTTTCTTTACAAATAACCCCTTTGTGTGTCAGTTTTCCAGCTCCTTCTTTAAAAGGATCTTTCATGTTGTCTGATGGCTTTATCAGTCTCACTTCGGATTTGATTTCCAATTTGTGTTTTCTAGACAAATGCCTGAACCCTTTAAAAACCATCTATCATGATCTAGTTATTTGTTCCTCTCCTAAGGACAGTAGGTTGAAACTGGTACTGCCAGTGTGTGTTGCACGGCTTACCACTTGCAGATGTTTCGAGTCCTGTTTTGATGAACAGTAGGGAAACTGTGCTGTTCAATTTTACATTATCTTGTATAGCTTTATCAAACTAGAGATACAGTTATTTCCTGACTGCAGAAGGTGTAAGTCAGGTTGCAGAATTAGTGAACATGAGTGCAGAAGAAACAGTTATGACTGAAGCTTACTTGTTTGTTGTTCTTTCAGTCATTTGAATTTTTATTTTATTCAGCTGAACTTTCTATCAGTATTTGAGAACGGACAACAAAATCTTTAGAGTTGGGAGGTGTATTTATTTATTTATGTGACACCGTTCCCTCACACACATTTGAAAACACACTATCCTGAATTATTTTGGAGAGGTATTTCAGGAAATTTTCTCAATGTGACTGACTTTATTCTTCAATTATGATGCACTAAAGTAATTGCCTATTAGCTTACCCATGGTAAGCTAATGGTCTAACACTTTACATATACTTGTCTCTGGAATGCAGCCTGTATATTCCCTCAGAAGCAGCTAGTTATATTCTATCTATATTTTTTTATAGAATAAAATGAAGGCACATGTCCTGACAACACAGTTCATGACTTTGCTAGTATCGCCTTCCCATTTGCAACCCAACACAATGAATGTGTTAAAATAGGCTGTCTCCTGTGGTGTAAAAAGGCTCAGGTTCCATAATGCTAGTCAATGAGAATTCAGCAGTGAAGGAAAGCAAATCTTGGGCTCTGATCAATTGCATAATAACAAGATGAAAAACTCTCGTTTGTTGAAACTGTCCAGAAAAATGAAGGATGATGAAGGTCTATATCAGAGTTTCTCCCTGCACAGTATCTGTTGTATTCACAAAGCAAGCACATTAAAAAAAAAAGCAAAAGAAAATACTTAGCTTCCAAGACTACCTTAAATCTGACAATTTCTCATTCTGAAAAACTGTGTATTAGAGGCATTTGAATATTGCATTCTACTTCTACCTACAAATGTCTTAGAACCAGGTATAAAACAGGAAAAGTAACAGATGAGTCTGTAAATGATCCAAGGCTGAAGAGTAGATTTACAGTTTGCTCTTTTTTTTTTTCCCAGCTGCAATGGGGTGATGTCAAGAAGGGAAGAAGGCGGACTATTGTGACCAGGTCTAAGCTGTGAGACAGATAAAAACTCCAACTCACTTCAGAGAGACGATTAGAAACCGTTGAAGTAAAGAAAACCATAACAGAACAATTAGACTTTGCAGCACGCAGAACAAGGTTAATAATAGAAAGGTTTACAGAAGAAGATCTAGCCACCATCAACAGTCTTGCAGACAACATTTCTACGATCTATTTAGTAGACTTTATGGAAAATCCAAACACCTGAAAGAAAAGGGACCTGGGTAGAAAGGCATGCAAGGCTCTTAGCTGGGATTTAAAAGAAAAAGGAAAGCAAGGTGAGGAGTGGGGAAGGACAGCACAACATACATCTAAACACTTTGAAGCTACCACTACAAATCAAGACACTGCCTGGCATTTGCAACTGCACTGGACTGTCTCTTTGCCAAAGTCAGCAAACTGTGCAGGATACAAAGGTGACAAACACAGGGCCACTAGCTCTTATGAATTCTTCATATAAGCAACAGTTAAAACATCAACTTACCTTTTGCTAAAATTTCAACCTACAAGCAAATGGTATGCTCAGTAATTTTACACTGAGTACAGGAACACAAGCCAATTGCACATCATGATCTGGAAAAGCTGACGGAAAAGTAGAAAGTGGTAAACCTTGGGGCTTGCAGGTACAATCTTATCCCCATGAATTTTATGAGTGAATAAGCTGGAAGAGAAACAATTTACAATGCTAGTGGGGGAGGACGTGTTAAAAACAAATACACTAAGCATTCAACAAGGTGCACTTATTAGAGGAACCTCAAACTAATAAATAGATGCTAGAATCGGACTTCTAAGGTGGCTTGTTGGAAGACAGAGTAAAAGCAATTAACCATCCTCAGCTCAGGCTGCTGGGAAAGACAGAGACTAAAAAGATCTGGATGTGTTCACTGTGAGGAACGACAGAGCAAATAGGAAGAACTGAGAAGGTAAATTCCCTGAAGATCACAGTGGGGAGAAAAATGAAGCCTTTCACATATGTATAGGCCCAAAAGAATTATATAAATATGTTCAAAAAAAGGGAACATTTTCTACTACCTACAAGGGGAAAAATTTCTGAACAGCTGTCCAGTGCCAAATATTTTCCTATGCTGAAAATGTCAGCAAGGTTCTGGCAGGTGCCTTGGAAAAACAGAGCCCACTTTTATGCACACTCAGCACCCCCTTTGGGAGACTCCATTTCCGCAGGCTGCATTGGGGTTGTGTTTGGCACCTGAGGTGTTTCACAGGAAACGACAACAAGTTTTTGATGGTATAGAGGGTACTATAGTCTAGATAAATGTTTTAGTATGATGGGGGTGGAGGAGGGAGGAGTTGCTGTGGTGGAAGAGCCTCTATGCAGGTTCAGAAAGAGCCACAGACCTGCTGGCCTAACCCTAAAGAAAGAAAAATAAATTCCATGTAAAGATTTGGCAGATGCAGGTATAAAAATTAGAATATGTATGATGCGCAGGAATACCCAGCAAGTCTGATGGGTGATGATGAGCAATTCAGCATGCCTGCCCCAAATAGAAAAGGCAGTAAAACAATGGCAGGCATCCCAGAGAGAATGGAAAGAGAAGCCTTTGTTTCCTATCACCACCTAGACAGGAATTGCTCCATAATCAGTTATGACTCATTTACCCCATCCTAATGCTAAAATATTACCATAGCATATATACGTAGCCTGCATAAAACTATAAACTCTGCTGCTATTAACTCAATTAATTTAATCTCAGAGAAGAAATGGACTGTCAAATTACAATCTACCGTACTGTCATTTCACAAGTAAGCAAGTGTGTACAGGTGCTTTCAGGAACATTTCCAAAGAGAGGAATGCTGCTACAGTGCATAAAAAGTGGAGAAATTAGACATGTAAAAAGAATCTTGTGCATTGCCAAGTCTAGGAAAAACTTTGCCTTTGTTAAAGCAAATATTTGATTTTAAGCCTGAGAGATGGATGTTGAAATGGGGCAGATACACCTGGGCCCCTGAGAAAGTAGGACTGTCTGTCTATCTGAAGCAAGGAGAGGACAACCAGAGACTAAGGCAGGACAGATGCCTAGCAGCTGGATGGCACCAAAAGTTTCACGATGGCTCTGCTCTTCAAAAAAGGCCTCTTGGGCGAGGGGTCCTCTGGATTTTCCAGGACTAGAAGAACACGTCTGAATATCTTGACTCAAATATTTGTAAGTATCATTGCGGATTAGTAGTCTTGGATTTAAAAGTTAGATTCACAACAAAACATGGGCAAGAATACTGAACACGCTCAAGGAAAAGGAGAGATTACATGTAGCAATATTTAAGCAACAGAGCAAAAGCATACGTGATTTGGCTTCTCAGTGTTTCCTGGTCAGACTAATAAGTATTGGTTTTATACTATGTCTACATAGGAGGTGTTGGATGCAGCTGGGAATATCAAACCCACATTAATATCAATATTAAACCCCAATCAACTAACTGGCTGCAGTTAGTTAGGGCAATTTTCTTCTACAGATATTCAGCATCTTCCTGAAGTTGAGACAATACCTTTCCTTCCTCCTTCTGTGGAGAAATCCCACCTACACACATACCTACCAATACTTTAATGTGTGCATCTGTGTGGATTCCCTTACAAACCACTCATTCTGTCAAAAGTATTCAAGATTACTTAACTGTGATATTTAAGATTAAGGTTCTGAAAGATCTTCATTTTTGTAGTTAGATAACTTTGACCCTTTGCTATCTATATTTTTGATTGTGTGTGAGAAATCGATGGCTTTTAACTGATTTTTTCCATCTAGGTAGCTCTTGTTCTCCTCTAACAGAAGCTAGTAAGAGGGTTTTCCATTAACATCAACGGGTGCAGAATCAAATCCTTTAGCGTACCACTCAGGAAAGCTTCTGTTCAGCTTCTGCTCCTGAATTCATTTGGGTTGTACTTTCTAAGCAATAAATCAATAAAGACTGATTCTTAATTGCACATGGCCACCAAAACCATACCGTGACAAGTCTTGACATTTGCCTCTGTGAAGTCAAACCTTGCACCTAATCTTGGTTTTAAGCTTGTAATTTGTTATCACTGCATCTTGGGACTATCTGTGAGTTAAGAAGATAGGTAAACAGGGAAGTGTTTGGAGAAGCGATGTAACTTCTTCTAGATGGGACAATGTTCCCTGGCTACATCTGTGCTAGTAAATTTAGCAGTGCCTGGGAACTTTCCCAAGCCCAGGAATGTGATCATCTCTGCTATTAAACCAAAAGAGCGGTGATTTAGGCCCCTGCCAGCTGGCAGTCCCCCAGGCAATTCCTGGCCACGGTCTGGGAGCTAGCATGGACCATGGACCATTCCCAATAGGCACTTTGCATACAGACGCCCTGTTTTTGGAAGCTAAGAGAAGCACAGACAGAATCCATTATCTGCCAGGTGGTCTCAGTGCCCAAGCACTAGCAGACAAATGCAACTTAGAATGATAGGCATAGGTTTTGTGTCCTTAGGGACCACTTACCTCAATGTGAAGAAATAAATATAAATTTATAACACTGTTCTGAGTTCTAATGATTTAAAATGCATTTCCATACCAGTTTGTTGTAACTCAGAATCATTATAAGCTTATCATTCTTCTTCTTTATTCGTTTAGTATTTTAAAAAAAGGAACCCAAAACTAACCACATCATCTACTTTTATTGGCTTAAGTGAGTAATTTTTCAGCTTCGAGTTAAAATCAAGGGGAGAATCAATATGGGCATCGCTGTAATTGAAAACCAGTGGGTGATAATTCTGTACTGAAAACAAGATAATAAGAATAGAGATGAAACACTGGCAGGGGAAAAGAAGAAAAGATTAAAGATACGATCTCAATTAAATATCAACTATTATTAACATTATATTAAAAACTTCCCTGTGTTCTTTTCATATGCTGTATATTTTTTCTCTTTTCCTCTAATGGATGTTAAAGGAAAGAATAAATGAAATTATGTGAAAATATTCTAAAACAAATTCAGACAGAATCAATCAAGTGTGTCCTTAGCTGGTAATTTATTCCTAATATCATTGAATAGCCCCCAAAACATGAATATTTAAATCCAAATCTTCTTTCTCACCACTCTCTTTACACAGTCTTCCCTTCTACCTCCAGCTAACAATTCTAGCAATAAG
This sequence comes from Fregata magnificens, assembly GCA_013389945.1. Lineage (NCBI taxonomy): Eukaryota > Metazoa > Chordata > Aves > Suliformes > Fregatidae > Fregata > Fregata magnificens. The sequence goes on from WAAD01031925.1 coordinate 37,608, forward strand.
AAATTATCTTCCCATTGCTCACAATGAAAGAAAAAAAAAAAAGAGAGGATTCAGCTTTACTCCTTTACTCCTTATTTCTAACAGACATGCTGGTTCCAGCTCTGGACTTTAATACTCAGGAGAAAGGAAGAATTCATTCCCTAAATAAATGGCTAGCAGGCCAATAAAACTATTTTGCCTCTAGTCTAGTCTGTATTTCAAACAAACCAGTGATAAGAGTTTAAGAGATAACCCATTTTGCTTTCAGACCTTTCATATTCAAAGCCATACTAATGGGGGGGCTTCTAAAAGCGCACTGAGAACAGAAAATGATGAGGCCTGAAAATTAGTTTTATTCAAATACAAAAAAAAAAAAATTAAAAAATTAAAATCAAAAACCCATCTCCACAATGACCGCTATCACTCAACTTTTAACAAGTCTACTTCCCAAGGAAGAAGAGAGTCATATGTTTCTCACTACTACTACTATGTGCAACAATATAGGGGGAAGGCAAAGAAAAGAAGAATTCCATTATTTAATGAGGGAGGACAACAAACAGTGGATGATGAAAGGCTGACACATTCTTGTGTCTTTTCTTGCTCCCATATTCACATAAAATGTTAGTTATGACAAGATGCGCCCACAAAATTAACATTAATAATAGAATAAGGGTAAAGATCAGGCTAAGGAAGAAAGAGTTAAAGAACATTTAGGTCAGTTAGACCTATTGAAGCCAGTTCACCAGGTAAAAGTTTGCTGTGACACACCTAAGTATCTTGCTACAATAGTGTCTACCTTAGAGAGCTTGTGGAGGATGGGAAGAAAGAAAGGGGTCCCAGGTGGTTGAAAAAGGCCCCCCCCTTGCCTCTTTCCATTCTCTAAACCTCAAAACCTTTAAGGAGAGCTTAATCCTGCATTTCTGGATAATCTTCTGCATATATAGCTCAGTGAAATCACCAAAAGCCTATTAGCAGCACTGTTAAATTTACACTGTTGTACAAGTGGTTTGTAAATCCTGAAGGGCACAAATTTTGGTTATAAAGTGCCTTTCAATCACAGGTGGCTCCAGGTGTGTCGGTGATAGTTCAGTATAATGACACCAGCAGACTCTGCTCTTGCAAGAACAGTTTGTCATCCAGTCCCAAGCAGGAGAACAATTCCCCAAATCCCTGTCTAGCTACACTGCCTACCCAGATATTGTATGGGTTACAGTGGAAAATGCAGATATTGTTCTCGCCTTTTGTGCCTTTGCACAAAAATGGAGACTAAGAGGAATTTGCTGATACCATGCTTGCCAGGGGAACCATAGACAGGCAGGGGGAAGTAAACTGCACCTTTTTTATGTTTTCTCTGGATCGAGAGAGGAGAATGGGATGGTATTGTGACTGAGACACATTTCTTTCTCAGCGCGCCTCCTGGGACAGTACAATGGCATATCGTCCCACATGCAGGACTCAGCCTACAGACACAGAAGCTAGTCTTCAGGAGGAATGGTCATTAGATAAGACAAGAGTGGTATCAATATATCTGAATATGTTCTTAGATACTATATAAAGAAAATAATCTCTCAAATAGAGTTCAGGATTTAAAAATGTACGGTACATATTACTGATTTTAATTATAGATTCTTTGAAGTCTCTTTCAGTCACTTAGGGTAATCTGTGCCTTTAGAATACAAGAGACTTATCACTTTGAATATTACTGACAAGGTTGCTATTAAAAGTGCAATCAGCTTTTTAATTTTTACAAGTTGTGTCAAAATGGTTTAAGCGTATTTGAATTTATGAGGGCTACCTTTACTCTTCCTCCTACAACAATGACACAAAGTCAGGTGTCACACTATTAACATGGGAAAAAATGACTGAGCCAGCCTGAAAAGAGCAATGAGTAGCTACACAAAACTCATGTTAAGGTTCTGGGCATGGCCAGGGTAAACAAAATACCTGTAGTAACTTCGTTAAGTACTACACTGAGCCCTTGTAGAGTTAATTAAAATGCTACACCTTCTTCCTAAACAAGCTGACCTCTGAGTATTAACTATGGTGTAGCCGTAGCCACGACAGTCCAGGCACCCAAGCAGACACAGTTTGCAGGACGAGATAATACGTCTTTTTATATCAACTACTACCACTGTCAAATTTACAAGCTTCTGTTCAGCTGAGTGTACATCACAGTGCAGATTCATCACAAGAATCCTTTTTTGAATTTTTGCACAAAAAAAAAGGCCACACAACCATGCAGAGCTGAAAAGATGAATATTCCCTCCCATGCAAAGAATCATAGAATCAAGAGCCCATGCAAAGCTCAGAGATATTATTTCACTTCATCTAAGCTCTTTGCTAATGGCTAAGGGTACACTGAGCACTGCAAAGATTTCTGGTTTAGATTATCTCACCAACAGCAAATAGTCTTTTCAAAAATTGCCACTGGAATTCACGCCATGTCACTGTAGGAGCATCCTCAGTGCCTTCATCCCCACAATGTCCATTGAGGCACAGAGGAATATTTCTTCTCTCTACAAGTGGGAAATGGAGGCCTGAAGTGACATTGTGGTTTACACCCAACAACCACACGAGTTGCCTGTGGGACAGAATCTAGAGCAATTCATGATTTAGCTCATTCTGGGGAAAGGCGTACGATTTCAGGTGCTCTGCAGGAGTTCCTCAGACAAGACCTACTTGCACCTGGAGGACGCTGGGTTCAGCACGCAGCACTGCGCAAGGTGCAGACCTGAGCAGCCACAACCAGCTGGCGCCTCCTCCGCTGCTGCCCTCTGCAACTACAGCTGCAGAGCGGTGGGACATGAGAGATTCCTTCAGGTGAAACGGTCTCACGTTATTTTTCTTGTTACATACACAAACTACCTGAACACATTTCTACCATTATGAGCAACACTTCAAGACTTAGTGAAAATTCTTTTTCAATAGTCTGGATTAAAATATTTGTTTATCAATGTAAAGCTCTCCTCTGAACAACTTTTGGTGTAATTTACATGAAAAGCATCCTTATAAATAATTTGCTAAAGGGTGTTTTAATAATCATTTGCTAGATAATTACTGGTTCCAGCAGGACAATTGCTGTAAATCATGAGCATAAGCAGCTAATCTCTAACACCTCCCAGTAGTTTCTGCCCATGCTAATGATGTCTGACTATATTAGCCCTTTCTTAACCATTTATAAACATACATAAATATTACATTATAGAATAGACATTTTTGCTGACAAAGTGGTGTTGCATTAAGGTGCAATGTTTTAGAGCTTTTTCCAGTAGAGAGATCTCTTTAGCATGGATACAGTTATACCTGCATAAAGACACTTGTGTTGATACAGCTTTCTCTCTCACACTTTCTCTCTGAAAACTGGAATAAGCAATCCAAGCAATAAGCTCTTTAGCTAATATAAGTTTTCCTCTGTGCTACATGCAATCTAGGCAAAGCAGCATCTTTTCCAGGTACAACTAATGTTCATATATACCCATAAAGCGGTAAAGCATATCCATGTCTGAAATATCACCCATGGCCTACAGAACTATGGTGCACTGCAGTGTCCCCGGCAATTAATTTCAGTGTGTACTCGGATGCTTTGGAGTCAGACAGATCATTATGGACACATACCCTTAGGAAAAATCAAGCAAATGGAAACTTATTTCAATAATCTTACCTTACAGCCCCCCCTTCTTTTTTTTTTTTTAGTTTTAATTGGAAGGTTTTAAGGTGATATTGGTTGTTTTTAAATGCCTAATTATCTTTATATAAATGGCACAATATCATCCCCGAAGTGCTGTGCTTGGTGCCCTGTGCTGTTTATTATTTTGCATTACAATTATTGTGCAAAGCATAGAAGGTGACTTTAAGCAGCTCATTTGAAGTGCTCTTTTCTTAACCACAATATCTTTTTGAGGCTATTTACATAGATGTTTATCTCCTGGTTTTAAGAAAAATCAGCCCAATTATAACTACACAAAAGTTTTTATTATGGGTTTAATCCTGAAATGTAAATGGGCCATTGTAAAATCCGTGCTGAAATTTTAATCTGTGTTTTTATTTGTGTCCGTGGATTAACAAACCATCCCGTGTTGAAATTAATTATACAGATACACAAAATATTAAGTGCTAGCAGACCATATGTGGCAAAATAGCTCAGAGGTTTCAAGAACTGGAAGTTCTTTTGACTGTTATTGTCTGTCTGATTGTATATATCATGGCTGCTGAAAAGAAATGTATGCCTACTGCCCAAACAAACAAAAAAAAACCCCCAATCTTGTGCAGCGGATATGTATTCCATTTAATGTTGCTTTCGGTTGCCATGGCTATGATAGCCTTAATGTTGTAGGCTCACAGCAAGGTTGCAATTAGTATTTGGATTTAGAAGAGGGAAGATAATGATTTCATATCAAAACTTCTCACTTAATACACTTATGGACATAAAACTGCTTGCGGGTTTCAAACCAGCTATTCCTATGCTAAGAAAACAAAATGAAAGAAAAGAATCTGTACTATTTCTCTTTGAACCTGGCATTTCATGGAGTTATAAAGCCTGGCATCTTCAGAACTCATCTACAGTTCAGTTCACTCACACATATGTGTATATATACATATACGTGTATACACACAGTTACCCGCACACAATGAAAGTTTATAACGTTATTCATTTGCCTTGTCATAGTTCTGACATGAAACACTTGACACTCTGGGAAGTGTCTTTACCTGGTTCTTACTAGTCCCTCCTCTTTAAGAGCAGTGCACTTCTCATTACCTTGAAGTATTCTAGGTCAAGGTGCCAGAGTTTGGAAACTATTCCTCCAAAGAGCAAGCACTTGTCTCCCATGCCAAAGTGGGTTCAGTTGACTCAGACTGACAATTTTAGTCTTATGTTGCTGGCAGACAGATGTACAAACTGAGAATAAGCTCTGATGGAGAAGAAAAGACCTAATCCTTCTAATGGAAGCCTTAAGTAGACCCTTTGGATAAAACCGGTTTACTTTACTCTTTAAACATCTACCACTACTTACCCTTCACGGCTGGGAACTTTTGTTTTCTGATGCTTGCGTTACAAGCTGCTATTTTCAAGTATTAAGCCATTCTGCTGGGTTTTTAGCTTCATAACACAGCTTACAGCAGTACTACTTCTGCTGTCTTTGACAGCAGTCATGCTTTAAAGCTTCAGAGGAAAGGGCAAGGAAACCCTTGTGGACAATTACAGAAAGATTCACCCAAAAAAGAAATATCTGCCTGTTTCTGTCAATTTGTGCTTAGATTTCGTCTTCACAATGCTGCGTGCAACTCTCCGTGGCTCTGTTTTAAATCTTTTAATCTTCCCATCCCTTTAAATATGCCCACTTCTCTTTTTCAAAATCCATTAAAATTCAGGGCTCACAGTTATCCCACAGCAATGACTCCCATCAGTTAGCCGTGTTATGTTAAAACCAGCCTTTCCCCTTCTCCTTTTTAATACGTTTAAAAAGATGTAGTAGATTTGCTCAGAATATTAGGGGGAAAAAGAAAGTAATCTGTTAATCTTCCCATATCATTTTGAATCTTTGTCATCTTGCAACTTGCTTATTGTCTTTCCAAACTGAACACTAAGGGAAAGGATTTGTGACTCTTGAGTGGGTCTGGCAACAGAAGTCTCGTGCCTACACCATTACTGTAGGAGTTGTGCTTGGCTGTGGTTGACAGAGCTTGTGGCTGCGGTTGAGCTTGATTCTCGTCGAGCTCTACATAAGGGTTTATTATAACCAGCACAATGCCAAAACCAAAATCTGACCATGCACACTTTTGGGCAGATTAAAGCATAAAACCCACTTTTTTCAGGAAAGAAAAGACCCGTTGATTTGAATTGTTTTACCAGTTCTGCTCTGGCACACATGGGCCTTAATTTTCTTCTTTCCTCCCTCTCCTTCCAAAAACCAACCAACCAACAAACCCAGTACAAATTTCCAGCGTGAAACAGCAACAATGAGAAGATCAGATAGTACTGCAGCCCCTCCAAAGCCAGGTAACCACAGTCCACCACAGGTTTCTCTGGTGCTCTGACTGTGTGAGTCGTGTACATAGGGCACCATTCAAAATTGGCTCTAGATTAGTAGGAGGGCATTCATGTGCTTTAGCACTGGTAAACTCATGGAAGACTCATGTCCTGAGGGTGTGTCAGTAATTCCTTTTCTACAGTTGAGCTCACACTACGAGCTGGAGGAACCTGCTGGAGCTGTTCAATTCCTTGCCTGCAGACCTCTGGGATCCCTTCTCAGCTATTCCCCGTGTTTGCTCTCCTCACTTCTTGAAACACTATGATGTGAGGTGGTCTTGCTTTTAAGTGACTAGTTATGATGTCCCACAAGAAAGGAACAAATATTCTAAATCTTTTTCTCCAGATCATTGCTATACTTTCTCTTCTTCTTGGATGACATATCGTTCCCCACCTTTTCCCTGCTTTTCATGTCGTAGTTTTTCCCTCACCCTTCTAGAAAGGAGTCCTTGGGTCTCAGATCTAATGCTCAGCTCCATCATACATCTTTATATCTGGCCATAGGAGGCTCTTGCCACTGCCCCTGCACTAACTTGTGTGGAATTGACACATCTTGGACGGAAGGTCACAGGTATATGAATATCAATTTGAGCAGGAGGGAGAGAGTGGGAGAAAGAACAAATCTTGCTGGACTTCAGTAAATATGTTTTGTGGAGCACAGAAATATATTCAGGCTTTCTCTGAACTTGCTAAACAGATGTTGCTGGGAGTATGGATGCAGAAGAACAGAGCACATCTCAGGTTGTAAAACCCACCTGAGAATCAGGGTAGACGCCTGGGTTCTCCCTGGTACTTGCTGTTCCTGAGGAACAGGACATGAAAGCTGTCTGTCTGAGCACTCCCTTATTTGAGCACAGTCTTACAAAGACCTTGTTCCTGGGAAAAAAAAAAAAAAAAAAAGTAAAAGCAACTGCTTGTATATTTCTGTTAGCTGCCATGAGTAGAGAAGCTTTTGGCAAGTCCTGCCCAAAGCTGTTGATGTCTTCTTTCTCTTGTGAGAGACTTTGAAACTCTTTCTAGACATCTGATTTTTCCACTGACTGCACCTCACAGTAAGTAATACCATTTGCTCTTAGTTTTGCTTCGTCCAGCTTGAAACAGCATGTAGCTATGCAGCAGCCTTGATCTGCTAAACAGCTGGATTTCTCCTGCTGTATGCAGTAGCTGACGAGCAGTGGCCACCTATTTAACTCAGTCAAAAATGTACTTGTCCTCCACACTTGTTTTCCAGGGATCACCAAATTTGGATCCTTTGTCTGCTGTAACCTTTTATCTGTTGATGTCTCCAGACACATAATAGCATCAGTTTAGGGGTAGCTGCCCACACTGGGAATGCTAATTGTTGCTAATGGTGACCTTACTGCATTAGCAAATTTTAATTCCTCTTATGTGGCCTCCCCCTATGCAGAAAATTCCATTTCTAATAGCCTTTGCCTCCACATTTTCTGCAAATGTCATCTGGCCTGTGATTCCTGGGAAACAGTCTCTCTCATATGACCCATGGGACACCCATGCATAGTCGGAACTTGGGTCGCTTCCAATTTACATTCTCCCCCCCCTCCCCCCCCCCCCCCCAACCCCACCCCCCC
>WAAD01031956.1:349-46846 GCA_013389945.1 Fregata magnificens
TCCATCAAGATGTTGGGGTCAAAGATTTAGAGGCCTGGAAGTGTCACCAAGTCAGTAAAAGCCACAGAAGCTAACTGCTACAAAGACAGAATCACTGCAGATCACACAGGGTTATGCAGAAAAGGTAAATTTTAAACAAAGCAGGAAGCTGGTAACTAAAAAGCATTTTGTTCTATTCAATGCAAGCTAGATGGAGGAAAAGGTCTGGTGGGATGCGGATGCATGACATCTAGTCTTAAGGACTGAATTCTGACGCATATATTCGGAAAGCAGTCTATTCATAGTCCAAGGAGACAGAAAATGACTCATAATAGGAATCAAAATGCACCAGGAGTCTAGAAAGAACTTTCCATATTGCTATGTGATGGGAATGCTCCAACATGTAAAGGGAAGACAACAGAAGGGAGCTAGTAAACCTGCACTGCACATCAGCTTCCAGCTATGGTTTGTCGTCCATTTGATGGCCCTCCAAAAAGTGCAAATTAAGCTCCTTTCCTATGAGAGGTTTCATGAGTCTCTCCTCTCTACTGATATCTTCGCTCCAAGCTCACTTGTTATAGGAGCTTCTTCCAGACATTTTTTCGTGGTTCTTTATATATCAGAGCAATGAAAAACTACAGTGAAAAGGCATTTGATTGCTGAAGACTACACATTCTCCTCACGCAACTTGCATTGGTTTCTCCATTCTCTTATTAAAAAGGAGACATCTTCACATACACAACCTCCATCTAGACTCACTGCAGACCTCTCACACTTACCAAGTAACCTACATCCCCTATCAACCTCTTTGTGGTAAAATAATTTTTTATAATGAAAACTCAAATTGCTACCACAAACAGGCAACCATTTCACCTACACAGTCTCCTTGATTATTTAACACTTGATACCTAATACAGTAATGGCTTCTTCGCAGCTTAGAATTAACACTGCCAGAAAGAAAATTCAAGACAAACAAACAGCTTCCCCAATATATGCTGAAAAGAGCAACAGCCTAGCCCTGCTACTTTTCGTTTGCTGTTTTCATTGTTTGGCAGTTCTTTCTGCCAGGGTTTTGGCATTATTTCAAGGCCTGATTCGAAATATATTTAACACCAAGTGATTTGCAATGTCGTTTTCTGTTTTACCAGAACTATGCTTGGGACTAATTCTATTTAAGTAGAATTTACCCTTCTCCACTCACTGCCAGTGAACGGGCCTCTTGCAGGCTCTCCACAACAGAGTGCACTTCTCCCTAACTTTACACAAGTCTGAGAATAGCAGTTATCTGTAACCGCAAGTCTTAGGATTGTAGATATACACAGTGCTTGTTAAACATACACCTTAATGTTACCACCAGTAAGAACAGTCCACTGAAGGACAGTGTCAAACATATGAGTTATTGGTGCAATAAATATCTATATGCCATGTAACACAGTAAGAAAAAAAACTCTCCTCTGACTTAAATATAACCAGTTCCGGTGTCTATCCAAAATGGCGCAGCTTCAGACAACAACTGAGAGGACTGCATCAATCTCTTCAGAAAGTCAGATTCTGGTGATAACCGTGCCACCCTCACCATTACCTGTTCTGTTGTGGGTTTTTTTAGCAGACTGTGGGACAGAGTAAGAGTAAGGCTATTGTGGAATCTGCTGTGAAGAGGTAAAGGCACAGGGAAGGAGAAAAACAGAGATAGGATGATGCAGAAAGACTGAAGAGTACAAGGGCTGCTACAAAAAGGGAAAATGTTTTCACTGAATGGTGCTGGCTTACACACACACTGAATAAACAACAATTAGAAGTTTAGTTCCCGCTAAAACCTCTCTGTGAATCTTCCAGTGATGACAGTGGGCAGTTGATAAGGATTAGGAAGTATATGGAGTACTCTATACTTTTATTTAGCATCGCTGCCTTCTACATCCTTCTGTAGACTGGGTCTGCACTTCCCACACAAGTCATGAGAATAAGGTACCTCAGTAATTACATGAAGCTGAATATTCCAGTGAAGAAACAGATACATAAGTGTCATTGTAATCATGAGAAGCGCTTTACTCTGATATACAGATTATGCAATCACAGAAAACAGGGCTGAAAGAGTCTTCAGAAGGTGATTTACTCTATCCTGTGTCCCTACAGCATAATCCAATCTCACAAACTTCAGGGGGTGTTAGGCCAATCTGTCCTTTACAGCCTCCAGCAATTGCACAGCATTCCCAGCAACCTATTCAGTTGTTTCACTTGACTTAGAAATTTTTTCTTAATGTCTAACTTAAAGCCCCCTTAGCACAACTTAATCCATTACATATTGTCCTGTCCAAACTGGACATGGAGGAGAGTCTGTTCTCTTGCCCTCCACAGCAACCTTTTATGTCTTTGAAGGCTGTCTCCACTCAGTCTTCTCTTGCCAGTGTTACACAGTCCTCATTATTTCAGTTTTTTCTCATAAATCGTGTTTTCCAGAGCTCTGATCTCTTCCCTCTGTCACTCTTCTGAACTCTCTCCAGCAGACCTTTTTCTGTACTTTATGCTACCTTTTTTCCCCTCGCATTTTTCACTATCAGATCCTGTTCTTTGCAGATGGTAGCAGGTACATGCTTCCTTCACTGTGAGCCAGCAAGGAAGCAGCACAATGGCAGTCAGATCCAGCAGTTAAATCTCATCTGGATTATTTTACCTTTTTTCTTGGATAAGACACAGAATAATGAAGTTAATGAACCTTTGGTATGACCCAGTTTTTCTGTTGGTTCTTACTGTTGCATTAAACTGTCCTTTGAAAAATGCCTAGAAATCTCAGTATAAAACTTACCAAACACATTCATGCAGAAGTAAAGGTTGCCTCCACCAAGTTCCTATCACTCTATAATTCAACTTAGCAGCATAAAACACTAAAGAAATACTCTCAGGAAAGTGCACATACTTGCACACTGTCCAGATTCCAGTGTTATGACAATCTCAAAACTCTAATTAGGGCTGACTCTTCAGACTTACCACACTTTTTCTGCTGACCATCCCCGCCATCAAGAATATATGAAGGGCATGAAATCATTCTAACATGCTGATCTAATTGATCTAGTGAAACTGGGAGTAATTCATTAATCATATTGTCTCCGGGTCCAGTTCTGTTCTTGTCTGGTTGTCAATCAGGAGTCACTGCCACAGCCAGTGAAATAACAGTAATAGAAAACTAGAAGGTGCAAGATCAGACCTATAAAGTCTTCTAGAACTGAGTATGTAAAGAGGCAGACTGGAGGGACGAATTCTAACATCTCTATTTTAATAAAAGCTTCCAGTGCTCAATTAGAGATACAAATACTGCAGCCAGCAACTCAGTAAACACTGCTGACTAACCAAACTGAGCAGAGAGCCACAGACAGCAGGATCATCTTCTACTCAGACTAGATTTGAGGGCCTCAAACTGAGAAAGTCTAGCTTGTTACAACTCCAGGCAGACATCCCATTCCTTTCCTCTTTCCCTTCACCTTGGCACACTGCTAACCTTGATAATGACAAGTGAGGATTTATATATGGAATGTGCATTTTTATGTGAATTTACTGCTGGAAAAAAAATGTCAGGTTAAGAGCTGTGGACATGGAAATGTTCCCATAGCAGGTAAAGTGTGGTCAAAAGGTATGCAAGGTTCCCTAAATGTCAGGACAAAAGAGCCAGAAATGTGCCCTACAAGAACTACTTCTAAGTGGGAAACAGAGATCCTACGGTGAAGTGACCGAGTTTGTGAATAGCAGACATAGCACTGGAATAGAGAGCAACTTCCAAAGACCACACAGTTTACAGGCTGAACCCAGAAAGAATGACAGTGTCCTTGGTGCATTGTATTTCCTGTGGGATATCTGCATCTAGTTTAACCACACACTGTTGGATCTAGGGTGTATCTTTTAGAAAGACATCAAATCTCAAAGTGGAATCTTTAAATGATGGAGAATTGCTTCTGTGGCAGTTTGTTCCGTGGTTCTCAGCATGAATTTTATATAGCTTGAACTTGTTTGACTTCAGTTCCCAGGCACTGGGTCTCATTGTGCCTTTGTGTGCTAGATTAAAACACAAGACGTACCTGGTATTCTTCCTCTGTAGATAATTTTAGACTTTGTTCCTACCTCTTCTTCAGTGACTAACTGGCCGCCTTCTTCATTTTCTCATGGTATAGTATATGCTCCAGATCATGAATCGTTTGTGTGACTCTTCTCTTAAACACAGTCAGTTTTTCCAAGCAACCTTGTTAAATTGTCAACACTAGAACAGTACAGTACTAGATCATTAATAACATAAGACAGCAATGTTGTTTTGCTACTTCTGCCTGATATGTGCCCAAACACAGCTCTCCAATTTTTTTTTTATTATTATTATTATTATTCTGCTGTAGCATCAGAATAGCAACTCTTGTTCAGCCAGTGAATTCTTAAATGTTTTACCTGAGGCTGCCTGGCTGGGTCTTTTAATGCTCTTGGAGTTTTGGGGAAGGGATGAGGATGGTTATTCTGGTTTTGTGTGTGCGTGACTTTAATACAAGTCTCTGCTAAGAAACAGAATAAAGTCACCAAATTATACTACTGTGCCTCCAAACTTAATGACCCAGAATGAGTTCTGCTGTCGATGGGCCTAACTCAATAGGCACCACTGAAAACAATGGAGTCCCCCAGTGTGTGACCAAAAAAGAAATAACAACTTTTTAAGGAATGTAGCAACTGCAGAAGCTCAGTAACCACTTATGAAACTAAGGGGGGGAAAATCAGCCATTTGAATTTTTTGTTTACAGGCAAAAAAAGGCTCCAGCAATAGAGTCAGTGAGTGTGAGATTTCTGTTGTTTTAATTAAGCCTTTCTTAGGTTTGCCTTGTTTGGTTTAGCACAAGTTCTGCAGAATACATCTAAACCCTATGGCTGGTTTGCAAAAGACAGCAGAGAGGGAGTAACGGAAGCCATTTAAAAAATAAAGGAGCTGGACACTGAACATGTGTGTCATCTGAGCCCCACGCTAAGCCATGGCCTTTTAGAGCTAAAATGATTGCCGACAGAGCAGAATATGCCTCACAAAAATCTGTATTTACCTGGCAGAAATCCATGTGATACTGAGCATGCTGACTAAGAAATTAGCTGAGATGAAGGGGGAGGAATGCAACCTCTGAAGTTGCCAAAAAGAGAAAAACAAGGAATTTTTCCTTCTCATTGTCATAGCCCTTCATTTTCATGACCCTGGCAGTCAGCAAGAGGGAAAAGACGAGAGCAGCACAGCTACAAAATCAGTACTTTTAATACTAGGGAAGCAAATATCGTGCATTATTTGCACTGTAAATCATTAGCAGTAGTTTTCCAAAAAGAAGAGCAAGGAAAGAGGGGACTAGCAACAGCAAAGCTGGGCCACCTCAGAGCATGCTGCAGGGATCTCTAAGCTGGCATGACTTGAGCTACCAAGTCCTCACGCTGCACACTCCCCCAGGTGTTACCCACCCCCCAGTAAGAAAGCTGTGTCTCCAGAGGCCATATTAGCCTGGATCCAGGGCTAGGCTGGCAAAACTGCTCAGAGCCTGGTTCAAGGGCAAGCCCAAATGTGAGGTACTGTGCTGTCGGCCACATGCGCTTACTCAGCAGATATGCTTAGAAAGCACTAAGGTCTACAGAAACACCAGCACGGGTGCTGCAGCGACTAGTCCCACGCAAGCAAGAGTGGCTTCCCAAAGCTCAGGTCTACATCCCCTGTACGTCAGTGCATTTTCCTCTTCTCAGGCAGTGTCGAAAAGCAAAGTATCTTGTTTCTGTGTAACTGAATCCCAGCCATGTATGTACAGCTAATGACTGGTTACACCACACATAATGAAGAGTCACGTTTTGCTAACTGCATAGAAAATAAACAAGCTAAAAAAGAAAACAATTACTGGCTTTGGTAGGAATCTCTCGTGACCTTTCTTCTGGACTCAGGCCCTTGATGCTCAGACTGCTTGCATTATAGTCACTGTCAGGCACACGTACTGCCTGCTCCAGTTTTGCTTTCCCTTTAATGCCCATTGAGATTTCTTAACTTTTTTTGCTGCAGAACATCCATCCAGCAGAGGCCAGAGCATCAGAATTACTGTGGTCTGCTCAGGATCATCCATGGCCTCTTTCCTCACACCCACCTGACTGAGGTGCAGCCATGGCAAATGAGCTATCCCCAGCTTTTACTTCTGAGACACAGGTAGTGAATGTCTAAAACACAGAGACGTGGCAGAGCTGTGAGGGAACCTTGTGCCCTCGTTCCCCTCAGCATTGGAGAGGGGACTGTTCTTTGTACATAGAGTGAGAAACGTGCAGTTTTTACTGTTATTTATTTATTAATATTGCCAAAGCAGAAAGGATTATAATGCCATTGCAGTTTATTCTGCACAGGAATGACCAAAAATATGACTCCTGCCTCAGAAAGTTCACAGCCTAAGACACTGATGGATACAAGCAGCAGAGCACAAAGGAATGATGAGCCAGTGCCACTCAGCACAGCAGCAGTGGCCTTGGCGCAACTGTAGCTTAAGGTTTCTACATCTTTTGTCTGCATCACGGGCCAAACACAGCATGTCTTGACATGCAGTAGAGAGAACTGCGGTGCTGGGCTTAGGTTGTTAGTAAAGACCAGCAGTTAATGGTTGGCAGGAGAAAAAGTGGGGAAGGGTGAGACCATGAGAAGAGGCAGGGAGAGAGCTCACACACACATACACACATGCTATGTTCTGCCCCGGCTCTCTATGCTCAGAGCTAAGGGAACCCCTCACATTTTCACATCAGTGCTTTTAGTAAAGAAGGAAAACAAGTTCCTCCTAAACATCCTATTATCTGGTGACCTGTGTCTCCCTCTGCTCTCCTATGGTCTCAGGCAAGCCCTGTGTCACAGCAGTGTCTCCAGAGGTGACATGGTGGCCTGCACACCCCTGTGTGTGGGGGCATTGTGGGTCCTCTCTTCCAAGGAAGCAATAGCTAATCAGTTCTTTCAGTCACAGTTGGACAGGGACATTTTATATGGAGGAGTGGAGACAGAAGGAAAAAAAAGGGGAAAAAAAGGGGGGGGGGGGGAAGAGGGACTTATGCTGACAAGTGGCTGGTGGGGATAATGACCCCAGTCAGAGTCCTTGTGTTCTTTTAAAAAACTCTTGACAAACCCCAGCATCTGGTAGTTCAGCTGTGGGTTTCCGCTGTTTATTTTTCTATTCCAGTGCTCTCATCCCTATGCACTGCCTGTGCCTGGCTCTGTTAAGCATTCCAAGTGCTACAGAGCATAATTGAAAGAATAAAAACCCCAGGCTCAGCATCAAGCACGTACAGAAAAAAATGGAACTGCTTAAATCCTTCCTTACGTTGATGAGAACGCAGGCAATAAGCCCCCAACTCCATGCCAGGCAGGTCCAAGGCAAATGCAAGCTAGGAGTGTCAAACCCCAGCAGACTTCTCTGAATTGGTGAGTACACACATGAACACCAGGTTATTTTGTTCTAACTAGTGGGAACCATGACCAACCCCTGCGATGCACAGGGAGAAGCAGTTACTCCAGTGAGCTGTCCAGGGGACAGATCCTGTTCATGTCCTCTCAATTTCAAAGAGCTTAGTCCTTTCTATATTTCTCTCCTCCCTCTTTACCTTCACACTGGTAATCTCAATTACAAAACCAAACATAACTGTATTGCCTCTGCTGACTATTGTCTGCCTACCACCACTTAAAAATTCAGTCTCTGACATCGCTTCATGGATGATAAGTCATCAAAGCTAGCTCCATGCAGCTAAAAACCAGACCGCTGCACCTTCAGCCTTCTTCCTTTCACTCTTACTTCGAACAGTCCCTACCACGAGGTCTTCATAACATAGGCTTCATCTCTGACTTGGATCTCTCAGCCCTCACTTCACTTCCAGGCCTTTCTGCAGAATATTCCTAAGGCAATGCCTTTCTGACCTACCCGCACTGCCAGCACGGCCATCCAGCCCCTCATTATCCTGTGTTTCTATTGCTAATACATCCTCTTATGTGATCTTTACTCATGTAATATTCCCCTACTGATAACCATCCAGACTGGTGCAGGAAAGAACTAAGACACAGCAACAGTAGGGATGAAAAAATGCAAGATGGTGAAAGGCTGTTCTCCTGATAAAAACAAACCTATGCAGCTATGATTAAAAAACATGGGGACCACAGGGGAACCCTGAGCTGTATGTGTACCTGAAGAAGATTTCTCTCTTAAAACTCTGGCAGGGCTACAACACTGTTGTAGGGCTCACTGCCTGGTACCTCCTAGCTCCTTCTTGCTGTACCACCCCTCTGCCTGCAATGCACTGTTTTCCCACTGTGCCATGGTTCAGAGTCAGGAAAGGAGTGGTGGTCAGTGCCTGAAAGGCAGAGTCTGGAGAGAAGCCCAAAGTTGAGGCTCTGCTCCTTTATGGCAAAGGGACAGCAGGAAGAGTTTTATCAGCTCCAGAGATGGCAATTCTCCTCCTGGAGGAGGTAGCCTACACTGTGAGGTGTCCGTGCAAAGCCTGAGGGGGCTGTTAATGCCGTATGGTCAGGAATGCAGTCTCTGAAAGTAATTTTAAAAAGATCTTTTGAGAAATGGCCTATCTTTCAGTCTGGGGAAACCATGTGCTGCATCTAATCAGCAGGCCACCGGAGCTGTTAACTCTAATTGGTGATAATCACAGGAGAATTTTATTCAGTGACAATTCATTTTCTGTAATTATTACCCCGTTCTTATAAAAGTTACCTAAATGCTGTGCTCACAGCTACAACAAGAACATTCCCAATGCCAACTCTCAAATTGTTTTCACTTTTAGAGATGCATAATATTGAAAGCAGATGTACCAAATTGAACCTTTTTTTTGCAATGTACTGTAAATGTTTTTAAAATGTGACTCTGGTACAATGCATGTCAAACAGTTGAATTCAAGGTAAAAAGTGCTGCCAAAAACAGAAGACAAATGAAGTTTAAAATCAGTTTTGACAGATTAAATGGAGACACTTTGAAGCCATAAATCAGATGGCCAGTCTCTAGGAAGTTAATAATGAATGTATCTTTTCTCCATATTTATTATTCCAAAGATATACAGAAAAACAAGCCAACATCAAAAGCAAATTTGTACCTCAGTGTCTAAAATACTTCACCCAAGCAGCAGTGAAAGTATGAGCAAGTTCATCTCCCAATATTTGCTTGTTCTGAAGAGAGATGAAAGACTAATATTTGTATGTAAGACACACAACTTTCCAGTGTTCAGAATCATTGTCTAAAGTAAATATTTGAGCCTGGTGCATTTTCAATAACATGTGACTCCACATTCACAAACCAGTGGATATCTGGATTATTTTTTTTAACATTTGTTATGAGCAAATCAGTGTCTGTTTCAAATTGGGGTTTTTTAGTAAAATTATGTTCTAGAAGAGAAAGGACACAGGGAAACAAATGCTGCTTGTAAAACCTTATTTTACCTTCTGTGCAATCTGGTTGGTTATATTGGGTTAATTTCCTCACACGTAAAATGACGCATGCAAATAAAATCAAACCAAAACAAAGAAGGCAGAGCAAAAAGTTTTCCAAGCTTTGCAACAGAGTGCTTACAGTGTTTATACAAATACTAAATTCTGGCTAAAACAAGCATCTAACAGCTCTGTGCTGCTTTCAGACACATGACTCCTATTTGCCATCTATTCCATGTAGGCTGAACTGGGTGCCCAGGCAGAGCCCCAGTGAAATCCCTGGGGCAATGCATGAATGCAAAGTTTTGCTTGCACACATGCCATTGCTAGATTAGATCTTGTGTGTTATGCACTCCGTTCCACGCTCACTCAACACGCTCCCACTGAAGCTGGACAAATCTAGATATAAACTGTCCTGGAGAAATTAGTTACTACAGAATACATAATAAACAAAGGCCTAAGAAAATTGTGCACTAAAACACAACTTTCACCTCCTGGCTTCGTTTGTATTACAAATTATACTCCACAGTCTGCTGGCATGCATTCTGCTTGGACATCAAGGAACTCCTTAAACAGAGCAAGGTCTAGCCAAAATGCAGCACCTGACAGCAAACTCAGCAAGGATTAAATGAGGAAGTCTCTGCAGGTTGCAGGAGAAATAGCTGTCACAGCAGCCTCCTAAATGTAAAATCAGGAGGGAGAAGACTGGATTTGCACATACATCTGTAAACATGTGCCAATACAAACATTAGCATTTGGGAATACTGCATGGATTCAGGACACTATAGAGATTAATACCATTACAATAACCTAGACATACAGGGAAATAAAATTCTCTTCTAATACGTTTGATACTGATTCATGAAAATGGTTCTGCCATTTCTCTCAAATCGCTATTCTGAATTAGTTCATCTGTGAAACAAAATCAGGAATAATCGCTAAATCTCACCAGACTGTCTCTTTTGAAATAATAGTTTTGAATTAAAACAGGCAACATTTTCTTTCAGCTCCTTAAGATTGCAGAACCCCTCTTAAGTGATCTCATACATTAGTTACTCTTACTTGATTTTTATAAACATGATCAGATACTGATTTTATAAATGCATTTGTATGCAGCAGCCTGACTTCACCAACACACAGCTGAAAGAATGGCCAGAATGCAATAGGATGGGCAGTTCTCACAGGACTGCAGGGTGACACCCTGCTGTCAGCCTGCACCGGGCTCAGCCACTCTCCCCATACAGCAATGAAGAGCCTTTCACCAGCATCTGGGTCTAAGAAACAGCCATCCTATGCAAAGTCATCCATAGCCAATTTCTATTAAATATAATTCTCTTTGCTTTGACCCTGATATAAGATGATGTTGGTTCTACTCCCAGCATAGGGCACTCAACATCACCGATTACCTCAAATCAGTATGCACCATCACTGGCTCTGGTAATTACTGCCAAGTTCTCCTAATCCAGAGATATTAGCATTTAAATGACAGACACTTGAGTTCTAATCCTATCACACACATCTCTATATAAGTAAAGTTCCTTTGGAATTCAACAAGATGCCGTGAGGCTTGTGAAAGTCGCTACATAAATCATCTGGAAGAAGGGGGAAAATACACAACACAGAGACAAGCAGAACTTGTTTTCTTTGAAAAACAGCATTTTCCCTAGTTTGTGGTACCACATTCTTCTGTTCTTTAGAATATTATATTTGAGTTAAAAGCAGAATTTTAGTCAATGCAAGGTTTTCCTTTGTGAGTTCTTATCTTATGTGACAATTTATGTTATTTTATGGATCACTGAACTGCTGTTCACAAAAACAACCCTAAACAATATGCTTTGTAATAGAGAGAGCTCAAAGCAACCCATGCACTGCAAGATCCTGCCTATAAGCAGTGCAAGTACACTGGAGCACAAGGCAGCAGGGCCCCATTTCATAAGTATCAAAAGTAATCATTTTGCAACACTGAAACCTCCTCAATACTGTTGGTTTAGCTATTTTATAGATAACAGCAGTCAAAGGCAAAACTGGGAACAAGAAGTGTTCCTTCTATAAACACTGTTGCTTAGAAACCCTGTATTTTTAATAACCTAGCACTCTAAATTCAGCACGGCCTGTCAGTATGGGATTTCAGCACAAGACACTAAGGTATTTTGAGGCCAGTTTCCCAATTTGTACCGTATCATATACAGAGTTGTTCTTCATAGAAATACAGTGACATGATCAATTGGGATAAAGAGAGAGGAAGCTGAGTACTTGTTCATTATTCATATTGCCATAGTGCCTGAAATCTCCAGTCCTAAAGTAAATTTCCCAAGACAGACAAGTCTTGCCCCCAGACAACTTAAATCTAGAAAACAGGAGACCAAAAAAGGTACAAAGGGACAATGCATTTGAAAAATAACATTCTACAAAAAAAAAAAGTTAAAAGATAATAAATAATAAAATAAAACAAAAATTAAGTGCAGTTATTTGGTTTTGCTAGAAAAAATATGGTATATTTGCTTGAAATACATCCTCTGTTCTTAGAAAAAAAACAAACCACACAGATATAGCTACTCTCTCTGCTAAGTGGTACCTGACAGCTTACAGGATGCTGCTGAAGCAGTCACGTCTGTTCTTAGCATCTTCGTTGTGTTTCATTACCTCCATCCTGCTGTACTGCTTCCTTGCCTGTTAAAGTTTTAAAGTTAAAAAGTTTTCTCTTACTTAGAGGACCCTAGAAGAGTTGCTTCAGTTCAAGCAGTTAGGATTGTACTAAGGGAAAAGTGATTTTTATAAAATCAAACATGATCTCTCAGAGACATCTGTATTTTTCCAGAGATATGCAAACATCAGGGGATGAGATTTATATCAGTAATGAATTTTTATAAATGAGGAACACTGGACAAAGTTCCCTTTGAAAGACAAGAATGTGAGGTAGAATCAAGGACTAAATTCTGAGCTCTCCCTGACTTAATCATCCATGTTTTTATTAGAAACTAATTATGAACAATAATTTAAAATACTTAATGAACCAAATCCTGACCTTGCAGCCAAAATCTTCTTTGAAGTCTATGAACTTTTTACCTACGAAAAATCCAAATCAGAAAGAAGTATGGGTATTGAGATTTCACTCAAAATTTTTACCTTGATTGTACCTATTTTAATTGCCACTGTTTTTCCTCTGACACTTCCACCCATCACAGAACTTTGGTCACATCCCACCAACATTACTTCACCTCCCTGTAACCTCTCTGTGCAGCTGGCCAACAGGTTGTGCTTGTGTAGAAATACACCATTCCTAGCCCTAAAGGATGCACCGTTCTTGCAAGGATAAGCTCAGCTCTACCTATAAATGTCCCTTCTTTTCCTAGTCCAAAGGGATGGCAAGTCTTGCTGTCTTGCCAGGAAAACATTACGTCTAAAAGCTGACACTTACTATGACCCTGATCCTCTAAGGCATGTTACATCTTGTTCTCCAGCCATTAAGTTTTAACGCCTATTGTGTGATTCCGTAACAGTGATGCTTTCAGAAGATACTGAAGGCCACAGGACGTACACTGAAATCAGTGATGGGGCCTCAGTTTAAACAAAACAATACACTTTTACATATAGTTTATAGAGTTTAGCAGAGGGGCTCTCACTTCCCATGAGCGAACATGCCATGGACATTTCTGAGCATTTCATTGCTGAAAGTTTCATAACGATTCTCTATTAAAGTGTTAGTGTTTATTCAAACAGAACTGTGCAAAAAAATCTGCAAGACAAAGTCTGTATTAATTATACAGCAATAACAGTCATTACCAACATGCTTTAATTCTCTCTCTCTACTGGTTTAGTGCTTGAGGTTGCTCTATTGACTCTTCAAGAATGCTGGAAGAAAAGTTTTCAGTCAGTCGAGGCAGCCCTTAAACATCAGGCTATTCTTCTGAGTAAATTTAATTGATTTATCTGAATCTAATCTTTTCATTAAAATTACAGATTGATTCAGTGATCAGAGTAGGGTTTGTATGACAACTGCCTTTTATTGAAAGCAAGGAGCAACAACGGACTCCTAGATAAATGTAACAAAATGCAAAACAAAAAGAGTGCATCCTGCCAGAAATTACTTATTTTACCTTAGATTTTCATCTTGCCAACATTTTAGTAGTTTAGATAAGTCAGGAGATTCAGTTCTTTTTTTATTAACCCAGTTGAAGATCAGCAGAAACCAAGATTTTTTTTAACACTGTCAATATTTTTTTGAAAAGATACTTTATGTGGAGAAAAATGACTGCTAATCCCCCAAATGTTTTTAAAATCTTCAAAAATAGTCACAAGTCTTTAGCCAAAGCCAATGGAGCCAGAATTTCCGCAGATGCATCAGTACTGTTGCCATACTAACTCATGCTTTGAACTTGACAAGTCTCGCAAGCAAATCAACTTTGAACATGGTCAGATTTTGGTAGGAAATGTCCATGAAAGCCTCAGGCACTACAGAAAGTGCTCCTGACACCTAGCAAGCTGTGTGTTCCACTGAAATCAGTGCCTTCTGCATGCTCCAGGATGGTATTAGTGTTACTAGCTGCTAGGATACTGATTCTTAATCTAAATAGCAAACAGAGGACCTGCTTATACAAAGTACACATGCACGTACAAGAGAATTAAGCACTATTTTTGCAAATTAGCTTTTTAACAACAGCTGCTAACTGCAATGCAGGAAGACTGCACTCCTCTGTAAGAAAAAAAAAAAAAAAAACCAAACTAAAAACCCACCTTATGATCACTTTAATTCATGTCAGATGACAGGAGCGAGAAACAATCTCTGTATTGGTGGATTACATGCTACAGAACAGGCAAACCAAGAAGCAACACAGATTTTCCAAACTGCAGATTCTGTAAATGTAACTGTCCAGTACAAACTCCAGCTTAGACAAATTCCAGCAACGTGAAAAAAACCTTACAAATTCCTCTAAGTTTTACTGGATCACCTCGATGCAGAAAACATTAGTGTGGCCAGCTAACAAAAATGACTGATAGAACTGATATGCTTTCAGGGTTTAATAGAACTAATCTTCCACATATTCCATGTATTTTACTATTCTTTCAAAAATGACCCTTTACTGTCCAAACCTTTCAGGCCTCCCTATGAAGCTCAACATTTCCCTTGCAGCTAATGTCTTTTATTGTTGTTTTCTTAGGACACCTTAACTAGGGTAAGGTTAGGGCACTTCTAGGTTTTCTGGCAACAGTGTATGATTTATCTTCAAAGACTGTGTTGCCTATGTCCACTTGAAGGCCTGGAAGGAAGGATGGTCCTTGGCTTAGAGCAAAGACTGAAATGCTGGAGCTGATAATTCACATTTTGGATGGCCCTCAGGCAAGTCACTGAATTCAACCTGCACTTTATGCCCTTCTGGTAAAACGGGAGTAACAGCACTTCTGTATCTCATAGGGATACTAATAAAATAAATATATATTAAAGGTTGAGAGACACCCGAGTTCTACAGGACCATACAATCACCCTGTATAGAGAAGTTACTGTCAAAGTGTTGCTGTCTGGCCACCCCCATTTCAACACTTTATATTAGGTCTTGCCAGCAAATACATAAAGCCTACACAAAAAGTATCGTAAAATATAGCCAGAGACCACGCAGGGGATTGCATGATCTTTGTCAGGAAGAAGACTGGATAATTCAAACAGGCTTCAGAATTGCATATATGTATATGTGTGTGTGTATATATATATATATATATATATATATATGGATACTCACTGGAGCTAAGCCTGAACTCTGAACCTCCTAAGCCTCTGCTGTCACTGCCAGGCAGGAGGAACCTTGATAGTAAATTTTAAAGCAGAGGGAAGAATCTTCAGCAGCATCTCAGAGAATCGCCAAGGCAAGTATCCCCTACAGACATGCCTCCTATCACAAATAAACTGATGCAAAGGCAGAAGAAAAGGGAGAAAGTAAGCTCTTTAGAGTAGGTTTCTATACCTTTTACAATCTGTCTTCATTTTTGGCAAATTAGCTCAGACTGCACTGCCTTGTGTGCTACAAGGACCATTCCCCAACAGATTACCAATTAGTGAAAGGGCAGGTAGTCAGAGCCTTGCCGGAGCACATTTCCGTGAGGTTTTCTGGGACAAATAAGCTGGATTTAGCACTCAGAGGATAGAAAGAGTGAGAAATTATTTCTGGGAATAAGGGTTTTGATGGGGGCAAAATAATAGCTCAGGCCAAGGAGCAGCCAGAAATGGGGCACAGCGCAGTTAGCCTGAAGGCTCAATCAAACCTGAGATCTGGGCCTATGTGAAAGCCAAGCTTAAGACAGTAATTTAACACATTTTCTTGTAGTGTCAGATTTCAGTCATTTTCCGTGCACCTTAAGTTGTGGCCTAGTCACATTTTCATGGTTGCATCTACAGGGAAAAACAACAGGAAGGGACAAAAGGAAGGGAAAGAAGAGGAGCCCTGGAGCCCCTGTCACCACTTTCTCCCTCCCTTTCCCCAGCTTGTTCCCTGCTGGGTCATCCCAGCACTCCCACCCCATCCCTCTTATTTGCAAGGCCTTGAGGCCTGTCATCACCAGGGAGGCAAACTAGCACATCCCTCCCTCCAGCCTGGCTTGGGAATACGGCATGTTTGTAGTCTCCATGCCCATCAAAATGACTGCTGCTAGCAGACCCTCATAGGAAGGAGAAATGGCTGCAGGACACGTTCTGCTCCATGACTGTTCAGAGACTAAGAATATACCCAGGCCAGGGCCTCTAATCGCAAACCTCCCGTCAATCATTTACTGTTCTAGATTCTAGCTAAGAAGAAAGCCAAGCAAGTAACAAGTAATAGGATGCACAAGAGGAGGTTTAGATTGGATAGTAGGAGAAATTTCTTTACTGAAAGAGTGGTCAGGCATTGGAACAGGCTGTCCAGGGAAGTGGTGGAGTCACCATCCCTGGAGGTATTTAGAAGATGTGTAGATGTGGTGCTTAGGGACATGGTTTAGTGGTGGACTTGGCAGCGCTAGGTTAACGGTTGGACTCGATGATCTTAAAGGTCTTTTCCAACCTAAATGATTCTATAATTCTATGATCTCAGCCTCACTCAAACACAGTCTTTGACCAGGACTGAGTATAGAGACCTTCAAAACTGCTGATATTAGGGTTGATGGGAAAAGAGCTTTCTCCAGACATCTCCATTGGATTGATTTGGTATTGCTCATAGAACAAAAACAGCTGAGAGAAAATACTTGCTTGAAAAGGAGGACACCCCTCTTCTCGTCTCAGTTCCTTTCCTTCCACTTCATCCAGTTCAGAGGACTTGTGTGATTCTGGGATCAACACTGAGCTTCAGGTCCTACATTCTTCTGGAGGAAGACCGTAAGGAAATTAGCCAATCAAGTCAACAAAGCCCAAACCTAAGGGAGACTTGCTAATTTTTTTCTCCTTCTTTTTGAGCAGACGGGGAAGGAAGAGAAGGACAATTCTTCTGAGGGGAATGCTGTGGTTCGGGAGAGAGTGGAAATTAAATTTCCAAATTTTTATTCTACCAGAAATCCTCTAAGGAAGGATATTTCTTCAATGGAGCAGCAAGAGCATTTTTGAAGTTCCAAGGAAAGTGACAGGGAGATACCAACACATTCTGAAGTCAGAAACAAATGAAGACAATTAAATTGTTTTTTATTTCTTTGTGAACTGGGAAAAAAAATGCTATCTTCAAAGTAAAAGGAAACTGAGAAACTCAGAGATCTATAATTCTGCCACACAGATAAATTTCTGCAAGGTAGCAAGTTACTACTTATCAACCACTTCATACTGTCTTGTACAGGCACTTTCCTTAAGTAAGTGTAACCTAATTCAAGGTAGCTTTCCTTTAGGATAAGAGAGCTAAAGTACCTTTCATTGACAAGGAGGTGCAGCAGGGTAAGAATGTGCATATGGTTACTCACAACTGAGCAACTGACACATAGTGATTTGTTACTCTCTAGTAATTTATCCTGATGCTAAAGCCCTGAGGCCCAGTGCTCCCATGAAAACCTCTGCTCCTATCCATGGGGTCTTTAAAAGAGCTGAAACATCAACACAATAGTAATCGGTCTCCTAGTAGAATCAGAGACATTTATGCACCTCAGGAGCAATGACTGTACACATGGAAGGGATGTTCTTGGAAAACCGGTACAGTTCAGAAAAAATCTTGGGAAGGAAATACTGTCTGTCCAGGCATTCTCATGCTCTGCTGTGTGAATGACTGCCTGACCTGCCCAGGATGGTTCTGTGAATCCTGCTGGCTGATCAGAATACAGATCCCCATGATTGCTGCTGGTGCCTAATTTGTCCTCCATTCACAGACACGCATGCACAGCACAGTCAAATTCTACTGCAAGGAGGTCATGGGGCAGGTTCTCAGCTCATGCAAATCATCAAAACTCCCTTTACTTCAGTTCAACTCTTTAGTGAATGAACTACAGTGATTTACACAAACGGGGCCTAACGGTGTATGTTTAGGCAAACACTTGTGTAGCTGAAGGGGGCAGGATTTGATCTGTTACATCCTTGATAGGGACTAAAGAGTGCTTTCAACCTAAAAGCAGACATCATCTTAGCTAAGCTAAGTGGTCCATCCATGGGCTAAATGGATCCACCAAGTCTTTCTGCTTTTCAGAAAATTGTTTCAATAATTTTTCAGCATCCAAGCACAGCGTGGGGAACATGCATGAAACATGTTTCCTGACATACCTTGCTCTACAGAAGCAGTGGGAGACTAATGGGAGAAGATTCCCTTTTGCTTCTTTAAATAACTGGATGAACAGAGGAGACATGATATTTGGCAAAGATGCATCTCTTAGAATATTGCACTCAAATGCTTAACAATTGTCAGATGAAAAAATCATGTAGCTGCTTCACACAATTGAGGAAAGGGAAGTAAACAGTTACGCTGACTTGCTCTGCCTCTGCATCACATGTTATGGTGTCTAGGCATTCAGACAAAGCCTGGACAAGGAATGGAAATAGCTACAGTGACTGTTCTGGGAAGGATTGGCCTATCTGGCAATTGGTGAGGCATGAAATGCTCCTTAACCATGGAAACCTGAAACTACAAATGAGGAAATAATCTTTTCATAAGGAAAGTTTCTTCCTAGCTCCTTTGCTTAAAGGTTATATGCAGAACCATGAGGTTTCATATCCATCCCACAATTCACATCAGCTGGGGTCTCAGCTCCATTTCTAATACTGACAAATGTATGCCACATCCATACGGTTAGAATAAGCTCTGTGTGACCCCTGATTCCTGCAGACTTTGTCTTGGCCATGAAATGTGTGATTTTCTTGTTTTCCCACAGGACACTGAACTTGGTATCACAGATGCCCTATCAGCCCAGGGAGGAGAGGAAGGAAAGGACAAAGGATCCATTGATATTTGTTTTCAAATTCCTGGGAAAAACAGAATTTTTGGAAAAAAAAAGGGGGGGGGGGGGAAACAAAACTGGTTTGGGAATTCCTAATTCCTTTCCCACAAATTGACTCCAGTTCCTTTTGCAGAAGCACTCAATTTTAGGACCAACGAGTAATTCAGCTTACACTTTCAATCCGCTTGTCACATAGTCTCAAGTGACTCCTGACTGCTCAAGTTCTGTGATTTCACTGGAGTCTTCGTTAGATACAGACTGAGGCGAAGGGTCATATACTATCAATTGGCCAAAAATGAAGCCCTGAATCAAATAAATCAACCGTTTTTAAAGGCAAGGACAGGTTTGCTTACCCAAGTTCAGACAGAAATATAAGCGCTTCACATTCCAGGACAGCCTCTCAGGATTTTCCATTTTCATTTACATACCTTATAAAAATAGGCAACATTTCATGATATATACTCATAGAAGTTAGTCCCTGAGGACAGATGCAATTTTTGTTTACATGGAAAACCTGTCATAGGCATTACGGGATATATTAGCATTACTGTTAGCTGTTTGAATTGTGTCCAAAGAAAAAAAATTAACTTTGTAATTAAAAAAACAAATCCTGCCTGAGGCTAGGCAAGGAAACCAAACAACAGTGGAGTAGATTCTCTGTACTGGGGAAAGAAGCATACTCTTTAGCGTGGCATCTGGCAGAGCCATGATAAGCACAAAATGGAGCTGCCTACAGAAAATGGCAAAGTAACAAATCCAGGGAAAGCAGTAAAACACACAAAGAACAAAATGTGCCCTTAAACTCAGTGCAGTTTAAGCGCACCAGGAGTCCCTTCAAACATTTGACCTTCACTGGAGAAGTCCCACAGAGCCCAATTCAGTCTTCAAATTTCTCCAGATAGTTCCATCACCAGCGTAACAGGATGGTGCTTTTCATCCTGCACAGTTCCAACAACTCACAGCACTTACTAACAACAACATGAAAGTTAGTAACAATTTCTGGCAGATGGTGTCAGTTAAGAACCAATCAGTATTGCAGCTCCATTGGAGCAGGTGCTGTATAACATACTATGCAATCTAAGAGATACAAAACAAAGAACAGTCTGGAGATACAACACAAGCAAATGTCCTGCCCTGCACTTCTGGAATCGTTTTGATATAAATAAAAACAAGTTCTTTATACCAGCAAAATGTTCCAAATGCATGGTAGCTTCTGGATCAACCAGAAACTTGTGATGCAATAAAATGCAAAAGATTTTTCCTTCCCATTATGTAATCTATTTAGTATCTAAAGAACAGTCTTGATATGTCACTCACCATATTCTTGACTTCATTACAGGTCATAAAATATGTCTCCTTGCAAGATAGGACTGCACCAACCAAAATACTTTCTTAAGCAAAATGCAACAGTACAAGTTCTTGAAATATGAAAAGCTATTCCAGCAGTGTCTGCTAATATACAGAAATGTTAGCTTTCTGCACTGCTTTATATGGAACTCCTTGACAGACCCTCTGTAACTCAAAAACCAGAATAAAATAATTTATGTTCCTTGTGTATCTATTGGCAATAATACTTACACAATTTTAATGAATTTGCTGGTAAATCAATAGCTCTGTTTCTGTTCTGCATTACAAGTATTACTGCATGTCAAATAAATCATTGTAATGAAGTTTGATGAGCAAAGGGTTTGATGGTGGTGTTCCATAATTATAAACATCAGCAGTAAGACTTTTTCAAATCATGAAAGGAAAAGTGCTTTGATGATGGTAAGTAAATTCCCTGATTAAAATTACTTTAGACATTTCAGGCAATGGAAGTCTTCAAATCTGGCCCTGACCTTTGCTCTTCAAAATATATCTCTTCATTAGTAAATTGCAATACGTTTAATCATCAAATAATAAAAAGACACTGAACATCACAAAAGCCACAGTACATAGTTGATTTATTTATGCAAATTTTAGAGATGCAGTTGCTCAAACCATTTTGAAGGTATCCAACTTCTAAGAAAAGAAACTGCCATATCAAGCTGATGGAAGTATTTGTTGCCTTCATATGGAAAGAATCAAAGGACTGAAGAAATAAAGTATCAGCTGGAACAGACATCACATTATCAAGACTATAAAACATGATTTATTTTCAAGTTTCTCCTTGACACAAGCATTATAAATTTAAAACTCTAGCTAACATTGGATCAGGTGCAAGACTCAACAGAAGTAAAAATCACATTCACCACTTATACAGTATTTCATCAGATTCCTCCCATCTGCATATCAAACGAACCCCTGAATATCTTACATGCACAAAGAAGCCAACTGACCCAACTAAATAGCTTTTGCTGTGAACGGTAAATAATTCAGGTGTTCCCATCAAAGGATAACAGCAAACAAACCTGGACAGTAGCATCAGAACAGATGTGCAAATTGACTGCTTGGTAATAAACAGGGTTTAGGTCATTATCCAACAGAAAAAAAAAAGGGGGGGCTTTTACAGGACAAATAATTTTATTTTTTGTCACTTCATAACATCCTGAAATACTTCTATGTATTCTCAGTTATTATGTTTATTGTTCTTGGCTACAACAATAAACTCCAACTACACACCAAAGACATTTTCCCAAAGTCACAGTAACATGAAATATTCCCACTGCTCCTCCCTCCCTGTATTTGTCCATGCCTCCAACCTTGCAGGGTGTAACTCTGAGGACACTTTGGAAATGGCATAGCAAAAGAGCTGTTATTTATTTCCAACCTTTCTCCAAGACCGATCATGAGATTTCAAGGATCTGACAAACTGCATGTGCTGGGGAAGTAGTTGCCCTCTGCTGCATTAGCTCAACCAGCACCTATGCAGGCTCAGAGAGTTAGGAGCAACAGAAACCTAATCCAGAGACCTGCATTCAGGAATGTCTTCTCCTTCACCCTTCTGATCCAGAAAGGGAATACAGGAACTCAGCACTCCTCTCGCTTTGTACCTTTCTGACAGGTCCCTCTGGGATTTGGGCAAGGACAAGAACAAATCTCTCCTGAAAGCAGCACTATATACACAGTGATGATAGAAGAACACTACATGAAGGAAAGCTTGAAAGAGAATGCAGCATTCCTGCTGAACAGTGAGAAAGAGGGCTCCAGGGATCTCTTTTACTAACCATAAGCTGTAGGGAAAAAATAACCTGTGAGAGAATGCAGTTGCATATAAAGGACACGATCTATCCTCTATCATATGGGCGTACCCCTCTGATCTTCAGCTGTATTTCAAAGATGCAAAAAGGAATTAAATGCTTATTCTGAAAGTTGCTCCACAAGCTATATGTCCGGAAGGTTTCTTTCCAGAATAGCTGCAAGGCCAGCCCATCACCAGCCTTCAGGCTGGTGCTATAGCTGGAGAAGTGGAGGGACGCATTCTTCATCCCTAAGCCCACTTGAGGTGCCATTCTACACAGCAGATGTAATCCAACCATAGCAAACCCAGAAGACATTTTCTAACGTAAAAGTCAGAACACATCAGCACAGAAGTCAGAGACATTCTCCTCGCAGATGAAATGTCAGTGACAAACAGCCACACTTCAGAGGGCAGAATATACACTGAACTTGCAGCAGCCCTATCAAGACGAGAAAGGACGTGATATATGATGCGTCTGTGGCATGAATTCCCTATCTCTGACTGCAGATATAATTCAAATAACCAAACAGAAAACAGCACTCGTAAATGGGACCAGATAGATGGAGAAGAGCAAATGTTCAGGGATCAGCTGAGATGCTGATCCCTGAATGCTCATCCCTGGGATGCTCAATTAAATGAGGGAGAGGTTTTGCTGGAGAAAAGACTGGCCCTACAACTGGATGTAAAGGCATGGCAGGCAGCTCATTCCAAATGGCGAGGGCAACAGATTGGAAGGGATAAACAGAAAGGAGTCTGGTGCCTTGTCTGCCAGAAAACATTGGAAATATATCTTTAAATATCTTTAACTTAAACTTGGCTCTTTTCTTCCAATCAATAATACCAGTACAATGAGAGACAAACTAAAACAGCTGCTTATACTGCCACATCCAAGACATTCTGCAGAGATCGTGTCAGAGAGTCAGTGGGCCAAATCCAGAGCTGAGTATAAGCAAGGCTACAGGAAACCTATGGTGGTGTGACTTATGTCACTTCCAAGAGCCTATATGTCATCTCTACTCAGACTCCCTCCAGCCTGCTGTATGCTTATCTGTGGCTAACTCATACATCCTCATACTCCTAATGCCCCACCTCTGAATTTGGCTCTCTGCATATATATGCATGTGAAGGACGTTTTGGGGAGCCCAAACTCTGGGATCTGACAAGAAAGGTGAATGTTAAGCACGTACTGAATCCTAGAGGGGGGGAAGAGTGCAACTCTGGGAGCAACTAACTGGAATGTAAAAGAAAGTGCAACTCAAAGAAGGGAAAGGACTACTTCAACATACAGCATAATATGACTGTTGTGTGTATGAATTATAGCAACCTATTGTAAATCATCCTAAAAGCACCGACGTTAGAGGGAAGTACTTGTGACATGTCACCTCTGGGTTAGTCCCAACTTCTGCCAAATAACAGGGAAATCTTAAAGTTTTCCCGAGGTGGTTCCCAAGGACATTTTAGTATCTAACCCAGCGGTACCCAGCTGCTGCCCAGTGCAATTTCCCAGGGAGTAGGCGGGTGGCCAGTCTCCATGTGTACCAGACCCAAACCTTTCCATTCACCATCATGAAGTTGTGCAATTCTAACTGAAACTCATCACAACCTCTGACGCTCTACTTCTTCCAACATCCAGAATCATTTTAAGTAGCACCCAAAAGTTAGCCAAGTGAGCTAACATTTTCCTTTGAACCCATCAGCCTTTAGAAAGGTTGGTAAATTTTTATACAGTATAGAAGCGTGGTGTGCTTGCTACTTAACAATCCAGTTCTGTGCTGGATCTGTCACCACTACAGTAAAAAGTTTAAGTGTATAGTGTGCTTATAATAAATACTTTGCACAAAATTATTCATTCCACAGATGGGCAAAGGGGACTTTAATGCTTACTTTGTTTGCAGAATGCTATATAAACCCTGCTAGTTACAGGCAAGAATATGGAAGTAGTTTTGTTCTATTAAATAAAGGAAACAAGGTTCTCATTTTAAAATTAATTCAATGAAAACTATTAAGTAGCTGGCTGTGAATGCTTTGGGAATTTATATACACACACACACATACATATACATTTTTACCTGATATTGATTTCCCTCTCCCCTTACCTCTTAAACAAACACACTGTTAACCACATCGTTTCCAAGGAGCTCTGCATGGGAAAAGCTTGCAAGTCACAACAGCATGGTAACATTCACTACCCAAATACTGCAGCCCTACCCCATATCTTCCAGCAGGCACAAAGGGAGTATAAGCCAGAGGGTTTTCTCCCAACAGATGCAATTTGATCTCTCCAATAGTCATGCTGGTTTAATACTAATAACTGAGGAGGAACAGCCACAGCCCTCTTGTCTCTTGGCAATATCAGCATCACTTGGGGAATTAGCCCAGAGCAGACTTTTGGCCAAAGCATGAGATCTGAGAGCTTGTCTGTGCTGGGTGTTTGCCTTGACTTCAGCTCCCCTTCGCTGGTTTCAGGGCAACTGAGCTTTTGTCCTGAGCTGAGAAAGACGTAACAGCCCCATGCCTTCTGCAGCCTGTTGCGAGCTTACAATACAAACCTAACTAAGCATTTTAACTGCTTTTTCTGGGAGGTTCTCAGTTTTCCAAGAGCAAAGGTGCTGGCTATAAAGTTATAATTTTCTTCTGTGAATACAGGCTTTCTCTTTTTATCCTCAACTGCTTCTTTAGTTTTCCTACTTAACACCAAGCAGGATGTGTCATAACATTATTCCTGAACATCCCCATAGTGACTGTGTGAGGCCACAAATGATGGGTTGTGTATCCAACTCACAAGGAGGTTGAGGGCTTGGGGAGAAGACAGCTTCAGTTTAAATAAAACCAATTGTTTATCAAGAACCACAGAACAAAGCAATAGCCAAAAAAATTAGAAGAAATTAATGTGTATAATTAGGAAATGTCACTCATGTTTTTAAACACTTTCATAGAACTTTTATGTATCTATGCCTCTTTGAGCTTCCAACAACATATTTCTAATCTGTCACAGCACAAGTCACACATCATAAAACGCAATAATAACATGGCCGAAGTCAGAGATCCCTGCACCACCCACAGATGCCCTACTGTGGGCCTTTTCACTCTCTTGAACGGTGCTTCCCATGTCTCCTCTCTCTCTCAGGGCTGCATACTCACTTCAGAGACAAATTCTGGTTTAAATTAAGATGGTTGTATCAGGATGAAATGTGCATGTCTTTGAAAACTATAAGGATAATATATCAAATCTTATAGCTGGCATGTTCTTTTTCTACAGCTTCACTGCTGCTTTACACTATCTAATGATCTGTTTATTCTCTGGATTATGTACAGTCCACAATGGTTTAAATTACTCATCTGCTTGCACTTAAGCATTTGGCCTCTATAAAAGACATGATAGGTAAGTGCAATGCAAATGTACTTTCCAATAATCAGTGCTACCCGTGTCAAAATTTCAGCTGGGTAAATGCAGTTCAAGCACACAGATTTATGCCACCTTTAATAGAACCCTTTGGTGAGGATCTGTGGAAATCTCTAATAGGAATGCTAGTTTTTACTCTTGGTTTTATCTACAGGAGGTTTTAGCATAGCAATCTCCAATGACATATTCTGAAGCTCAGTCTACTAAGCCACATTAGTATCTTTAATGACAAAGCAGCAACCTCTACATAGTTACATTAAAAGAAGCGGGATATACATCGGATTGGCTTGAACAAATGCAACATTTGGATAACAGTTCAAAACTGTATTCAGCTGAACTGATCTCATCAGGTAACTCATGAGTATTTCATGGGGACATCAACATCTGCAATTATAAGGTTTACAGTGGGAGATTAAGGCAAGGCTCCAGATTATTTTGCTCTGTGTTGCTGGGGCACCTTGCCCTTGGCACCAGAAACTTCTGCCTGGAGAATCCCCAAGAGTCATATATATATATATATGCACACACTCAGACACAATACCTCAGCAGAGATTGTCTATATTCTTACTGAGCTATAGCTCAGGATCCATATGAAATTGAATTAGCACATCCATGGAAGCTTCCCAGCAACAATGATATACTTACAATTACAACAAAACCCAAGCATCTGGAAGCTGGACTGGATCATTAAGACCATTAGGAATCTTTCACTATCCATAGGATAACCATGCTGTTCTTATCAAAGCTAAAATCATACAGAATCTTAATATGATGCTCTTTTTTCTGGAATAACCACATGTATTGCGGGTCAGAGTTAAACTTATGCAGAATGACCTAGAATCTCACCATAACATATTTCTTACTGTGGCAAGCCTGACAGATGCCCTTCAGCACACAAGATATATCAGTAGTCTAACGTCATGAAACAAAATGGCAGGGAGAAGCGAATAAAGGAGAAAGAACAAGAGAACTATTGTTAAGATCATTTAGCTATTCAGAGAAAGAAAAAGAAAATGCAAGCATGTTTTCTTAGGAAATAACAATAACAATTGTCTTTGTCAGCTAATTCCCTATTGGCTTTATTGGTCTCCTGTAGAGACTTAGATGAAGCGCATCGTGCAGATGAACTCAGTGAGGACCTGGCATGTGTTTGGGAAATCCAGCAGAAGGGAGGGAGGTAGTTGTTTGAGACACAGGAAAATAACCTAATGCGTGAAGGCACGATAGAGGGAACAAGGGGATAACAGGGTTAGTGACAAAGACAAATGATCAAGGACAAAGCAAATTATCAACTTTCTTGAAGACAAAGCAAGAAGTATTATACCCAAAGCAGAGGAACATTGGAAGCAAACAGCAGGATTCATTCAGGACATGATGTGATCTGATCACTGGGAGGCAATATTGAAGATTTATCCCATCCATCATTTATCCACCCCCCAAAAAATCACTAAAAAACAAGGGGTTCCAGCTCTTCCTGACTACAACAGAAACCAGATTTGCCTCACTATAATCAAGGACAAAATCTGGACAGAGTGGACTGCTAAGTGAATAGGAGACAGGCTTGTCAGATGTGAAAACACTTTATTAGTAGAAGGTCAAACGAGAAAATGAAGGTAGGTGTCATCACAGCTATCACGCACCAGAATTGTGCAAGACTGACATAAGAAAATAAAAGTATTGCTTTAGTGTGTATGCTTTGGAAATATTAAGGGACAAAAAACATGGAAATCTTCAATGCTGTTTTTAGAGCTGCTTTTCAGGGAGGAGCTGCCCTTTAAGTTTGAGTGACTAATGGCAATGAATGTAATCTGTTTTTTATTTGCAGTGCCAGGCTTATTTGGCTTGTGTAAAATGCAACCCTTTGTTTGGTAAACAAGCAAATTAAACTGGTGATCCAGAGAATCTTGGAAACTTTACTTAAATAAAGGAGCCTCTCCCTCTCTCTCAGAGTCATGGCTTACAACCCGTTGGAAGGTGTGTTTCCAGATGTTTATCATGGGCTTTGCTGTCAGTATCAAATAGGTAACCTTTGCTAATATAGTCATGCCATATTAAAATAGAAGTAGTGAATAAACATCTATTTATTCATAAAGCAACAGTGGCCTCAGCTTCTTGGTCAAACCAGAACAGTGCTGCCCAATGTATTATAAATGAGTTAAAATACAGTTACATCATTGGAAATAGCCTCAAAAAAGACAAATATCTATACCAATGTTATGACAGGAAGACTAATATAAAAAAATAAGGAAACAGGGTAAGGGGAAAGAAAAATATGCACAGCAAGAGCTGGATAAGCCCTTCAAAATCTCAGTAAGTTTTTTGAAATCTTAGGAAAGATGAGCTAAGACATATGCTGAACCTCGGGAGAATATTCCACATGAGCAATGTGGAGCTGGGCAATGAAGAAGTCCATGCCAGCCCAGGCTACACACTGGCATCCCAAAAGGCAAGAGGCAGAACCACACGACATGAACCTGCTTCAGCTGAATTATGCCCATTTACTCACACTGCCAGCCTGCCTGTTGCAGAAGCACAAATATTCCCCAGGATTCATCTGAAGCAGTAAGCTTCCTGTGTAAGCTTTCCGCGTACACCATTCCTTGTTGATAAAACTGTCTGTCCTAAAAGCACCCAGAGACTTAAATGCAAGTGCAGCTGCTTATGCCAGTAAGAGCAAATTGCTTTTTTCCCCCCAGATCTCAGCATCCCTGGGCAGAGCATAGGTTGCAGTAACAAAGCATGCTAGTTTTAACTGTGTCCGCAGCTATTGCAAGGAGCCTCCTCATAGGCACTGACTATTTCCAGACCATAGAAAATGCAATACTGAAAACAACACATTGATTCCCATGCTGAAGTCCTTTTAAAAGATAAATTATGCAAAAATGTCACCCTTTAACTCCCTGGGCAGAGCTGTTGTTTAACATCTTAGACTGGACTGCTTTCAGGTACTGACAGAATTTGGAAAATGCTTGCTATAGAAACCAAAAGCTAAACAATACTGAGACACTCTAAGGACATCACTGGCCAAAATGCTTGGTTTTCCCCTTTCTGCAGAACTAAGGGAGCAGAAGCAGGATTCCCTCTGCTGCATTATCAACAGACCACTGTGTTAAACTCCAGGCAGCTGCACATATTTAAATGCACAATGCATGTTTAAAGGAACTGGGGAAGACCTAATCTTAGCCCAGTGACATACAGGATAGAATAACCCATTCTTAAAGACCAAGGTTAGTTTGAGAAACTGGCGGTCAGAAAACACATCTATCTACAAATGGAATAAACTGTTAAGCAACCAGAGACATGATAAACCTAGAAGCCCTTGTCATTATTTTCACAGGCCTACTTTTCACAGCAAGGCTGGAACTGACCCTGGTTTATGCCCAAACAACACAGTGTCTGACAAACTGAAATATGCAAAATGAGATAAATTAAAGCAGGTTCCTTCTGAGTTGGGACACAGTGGAGTACACATGTAAATCCATTTTATCTATTATTTCTCGTTGTGAGGTTAAGATCAAGACAGCAATAAGCTCCATTCTGAATTGTTTTGATTTTGTTGGTTTAAACTTGATCCTCAACATTTGGATTTTTTTATTTGATTATACACACTCTTCTCAGAAAGGAATGTAGAGGGCTCTCTCCAGCTTTCAATTAGGATGATGAGATTACCTTGAATTTCATAACACTGCAGCAATGCCTTAACGTGAGGATGGAGTAGCCCCTTTGCCCCAACATCACCAGAGGTACATGTGATTTCTAAGAATCTACATATGCTAATGCTCGCTGTTTGGATATTAACTTGCAGGGCAAAATCAGCAGCCAAAACACAAATTAGAGCTGGTGGTAAATCGACTCCTGATCTGTTTGGGACTGTGCAATGAGATCCCCCAGGAATTTGCTGTAATATTTTGGCTGCTCAGTCTGTTGTCTGCGTACGTGGTCACAAGCAGACAGTAAGACCAACACCCTACTAATGAGCAAAATATGAAATACCATGATAGCTCAAGATAAACTCTACCACAAACTCATGCACTCGTCATTCTTCTTCCTTCCCAGACAAATCATCAGCTGTTAGGGGGAGGGGGGAATTTATACCTTTTTCATCTCCTGGATCTTCCCTAACCCAGCACATTGCCAACACCATGTTAACAGTTTTTGAATATGCCCCTGAAGAACAAAGATACTCCTTTTGCCAGATCCCAGTATTTACAAGCAAGCCCAAATCTGTGAGAAAATTCAATTGAATGCAGATGGCAGGAAATTCCTCTAAAATGACAGTGGCCAAATTCAAACCACAAGACATGAAAATAACCCAACATACTAGACATGAAGAACATATCTTATAGATTTTTCCTCATGCAATTCACAATCTGTGATTGATTACTGGGAAGACAGACTGCAGATTTATTGGACTTCTGTAGAACAAGTATTCCATTTGCAACAATTAAATCTTATGTGGTTGAAAAATAGGTTGGAGGAACCAGTGGATGGCTCTGACACTGAGGAATGCACTTCTAGGTCGTCCGTAAGATTGTAGCTCGTTTAATTTCGCACTAGACCCCACTGTGCACTGATTTGCTTATTGTAATTAACATGACAGACTCAAAATTTTTGTCATTGTATCAGAAAACTAGACCTAAGAAATATTATTTGTACTGGTATAATGTCATTTCATTTTTTCAATGACAGAAGATGTCAGTCTTTTTGTGATTTAACAGTTAACTTAATCTTTATGTACCCTTCAAAAAAAAAAAAAATGCTACATACATGGCAACATGCAGACAGAGCCTGAAGCAGTCTTCCATGTCGAAGGGACCAACTACATGTTGGTGGCTGGACTAAGCTAAATCCTGATTCACTGAAACATGAGGAATTTATACTTTGCTGCCTGTCTGTTGTAAAACTCAAGTAGCAACCCAAGGACAGAAAGGCACAGCCTGGTATCAGACAAATCTCAACAACCTGCATCACAGGAAATGAAATAACCATCTTCTTGTCTTTCGCTCTGCCTCAAATCCAGGTGACCAGGGAATTCTGAAGGGTGGCATTCACACAACATTACATTTCTGCTACCACTTCTCTTTTTGTTTTGTTCTACCAAATTTTCAGGATTAATATGCTTTGTGTCAATACTCATGTGAACTACTTGCCCTCCAGTTATGGGTATTCTGGTTAGCCAACCAAGAGACAGAAATGTTATCAAGCAGCTTACCAACACTAGGAAATATGGGAAGACCTTGCTGAAGTAGCAAGGTGTGCAGAGTAGATCCTGTATACTACAATATGATTGCACAGGATATATGTGAACTTCTGGATAAATTCTAGTCCCAGGTTGTTCAGACACACACAAAGGGCTAAACTGACCAATGCAATCATTCACCTGAAATGATCCTTTCAGCCCTATTGTGCCTCCCTGAGCCCATGGAGTCCAAAACAACTTTCCTGGTATTCTCTTTCACTGACAGCTTCTCTCTTCCTTCTCTATTCTCATGCCTAGCCCCCCTTCCCTTCCATCAGTCTGCTGGCACCTCTCAGTTCAGAGTATTGATGCAGGCAAACTCCAAGCTTGGTCTGAATGTGGCAGCTTCTGGGGGAACAGAGGTGTAATGAGAAAAAAGTAGTAAATGACTCCCTCTCTCACAGAGCTGTAGCAAGCCACCTGGGCACTACACAGCATCCCCTCTCCATAGAGCACTCCGGCATCTCAGGAACACCCTGCCTGGGACCTCACAGTCACCAGCGCAGGCCTGCAGCTCGTTTACCCATGCAGCAGCAGCCTCTAAGGCTCAGGTGTATTGTCCCCATTTAGGTACCATTCCTTTCACTGCCCCTAGGACAGCCTTTCTCTCACCACCTAGAGGAATACAGCTCCTTCCCTTAATTCCCAATACATCCTCCCTTGCTAAGACAAGATAGGGCAGCAGAGACGTCATGCTGGTCTTGGTGGCATGCTATGTCTGCTTTCTGGCTGCAGTGTGCGTTGTGCACACAGCAACAGACAGAAACTTGGCAGTCCCTTCACTCATTGCACCGACCCACAAAGCCCTCCCCGGCCTCTTCCACTGCATATCCATTTGCTTTCACAGGAATTTTGCACACGCATCGAACAGAAAACAAAGATCCTGGCTGAGGCCTGCAAAGAATACTCGCCTAATAGCACGCAAAACAAACAAACACAACCTATTTTCAAATGAAACACCATCTCTTCTCACAGTCACTGGGAAACAGGTAGCAAAAGCAGTGGTTTGGACCATGATCAGGAATTGGCAAACT
The DNA here is from genome assembly GCA_013389945.1 of Fregata magnificens. Classification (NCBI taxonomy): domain Eukaryota; kingdom Metazoa; phylum Chordata; class Aves; order Suliformes; family Fregatidae; genus Fregata; species Fregata magnificens. The sequence continues at coordinate 31,961 of WAAD01031956.1, forward strand.
CTCCTCCAGGCAGAAAGAGATACACAGTGCAGATAATCTGTTATACAATAACCTGGTGCAATGCTCAAACAAGAGCTGCCCAAATATGTTGTTAGGCACCACTGTCTATGCCGTTTTTATGAGCAACAGTAACTTCTGTGCTGGGGCTAGGAACAGCTCTTTTTTTTATTTGTCTCCAGGTACTTTTTAATATAGCTGTGAGAGCCTGGAAAAAAATCTGCCCTGCAGACAGGCTTTCTCTCTCTCTGCCTTTATCCTCCCCCTTCTCCCTGCACCTCCTTTTTCAAAATAATTCTTCAAACTCAAAAGTCCAAGGAGATCTCCACGGAAAGAACAGTGAAGACACAAAAGCAATTACAACTGAATCATGCAAATATAAACAAGTCTGATTCTGATCTTTCAGTTAATTTATATGGGTAGGAATACATGAAATTTATTGCAGTTGTTACCAAATGACACTGGAAAATGCAATACCCGAATTCCGATTTCTGTGTTAGCTCTTGGAAAGTTAATCAGTCAAATAACTATATTCCAGTGCTTTAAAATGGCACTCAAAAGGGCTGCCTGTAGAAGAATGTGTTAGTGAATCCCTTGCACTTGATATCTGAAGTGAACACTACCAAATCAGAGTGCTGATCTGGGATTAAAAGTAATGCTATTTTGACTCACTCATTTTCACTGAAGCCAATGAAAACCCTCCCACTGGGCTAAATAAGATCCTTTTAAGGATGACAGAAAATCTGGTGAAGGTTAGCAGGAATGTGATATGATTAACATCTGCCTTTACCATCCATGAGAGAAAACTGGCTCTGCGCCGGACACTATGCTTTAGGTGATACAATTTTTCAAGACTTTTTTTTTAAAAAAAAAAAAAAAAAAGACTGCTGGACCCGTTGAATCCCATTGCCTGACCCCGAATTTCTCTCAGTTACCTCTGATCCCATAAACTCATGTTCTAGCTGAACACAACTGCCAAAAAAGCATCCAGTCTTGATTTCAGGAGGCCAAGAGCCTTCACTTGTTCCAGGGATTCTTTACATCTTTTACTAAGAATTTATGACTTTTTAAATTTTATTTGTCTGATCTCAGTTTCCAGCCCCTAGTTTTTGCTATTTTTCTCTGCTGCATTAAGAATCCTTTAATGTAGAGTTTTCTTGTCATCGAGTCACTTAACCTTTTTGATAAGCTAGAGGCTAAGGCCCTCAAGTCCAAGAAGGTTTCTTCCTCTTCAATGCACTTTCTCCAACTTGTCATCATTTCTACTGGGAGCAGCATAACACTATGCAAGACCTCACTGCACTTATTGCCACTGCTCTCCACAAATGCAAAATCACCCACAGAGTTCAGGCTTTCTAGGACAAGGTGCCCCTCCTTCTGCAGATACTGCCTGCCTGCCTTCCTTGCTTCCCCAGCAGTTGCAGGACCTAATGCCAAGCTGTGATAAAAATAATTTTTCCTCAGTGGGTTCCAACTTAGCACGTGATTGATAAGCTACCTGTTGCACCACTCTGCTCTTGTCACTATTTGGCATTGGGCCAACCTTCACATCATGCAGAAACGTCTATCAGCAATGGTTTTAAAGTTCTAGCCTCAAGTATTAAAAAATCTAACCACTATGTATGCAAACCCACTGAATCCACCTACTTTCTACTTGCTACTGTCAGCTACTCTGAGCCAGTACTTAATCTGTTTAGTAGATGTTTCAGCAATATCACATAATGTGTGTTGGGGTTTTTTTGGTTTTTGATTGTTGAGGGTTTTTTTAAGAAAACCTCAATCCATTAACCTCATAACCTCATGGAAATCTGATGTCAGATTTCTTGGACAAGATGCACTTTCCTTACAACCACGCTGAACTAACTGTATGCCTATTCTTCAATACTTCATCAAACCATGATATTGCCAAATACAAAGTCCCACTAACTGGCCCACCACCACCCTGTTTGTTCATTTTTGATATTGGCCCAACATCCATTTCATGCTACCCTTTCACAGCGATGCTGTCAGTAAAAGGTTGAAGCATAAGGAGAATAGCCATGCTGCTGTGCTGTCTGCTTACTCCACCGTGGAGCCGTTCAGCAAATACCTGACTCTAGTGATGTGACATGTTAGCAGCAGTGTCCAACAGCAATCATGGAAGTCAAGGCTCCTTTGTGCCAAAAACAGGACAGATACCCACTGATTTTGTACATGTTGATCAAACAGAAAGATAGGTGAAATGGGGTGAGGGGGAGGAAAGGAAAACAAGTGGAGTGTGTGCCTTGCCCACTGTCAGTCAATAGCCACTCTATATCCAGGGAACATACTGCAGCAGCAGCTGGGGCTGTCAGAACCTATCATGCCTATTAAACACCATGGGAAAGCTATCCTGCAGTTGCTATTAGTATAATTATTTTAACAAGATAAAGAGAGCTCTGAGAGATCCCCATTATCCTTTAATTTCTTCCTCTGAAGCACTGCTTCACAGTGAGCCTTGGAAGACTCTTCCTCCCATGCTCTGCTCTCCTCGGCTCTGAGCATAGGTTCTGTAGCAATCTTAACTCCTGCCAGCACTGCAACCAGAGACAGGATTCAGACATCTCACAGCTGTGTGCATCAATAGGATGAACGCACTGCAGACCTCTGGGGTCAGCCTGGGCTTCATTCAAACTTGTGCAGGAGTCAGCAAAGCCAATTGAGTCATATGCAATTTGCTTCCCACAGAGCCATCAGCTTTTGCGGATGAAGCAGTTGCCACTGCTGCAACACCGTTTTCTGTCACACTTCTGATCCCGTGTGACTTACCCCCATGTTCCCCCATGCACCCAGTTATCTTATCCCTGCAATTTTTTTCTCCCAGTCTCTCTGTCTCCTGGCCATGCTGAGGGCAGCACAAGACAGCTATGTGGCAATGGTTATCCAGTCACTCACCTCCCACTGCTGAAGCAGAGAAAGTGCCAGGATAGCTCCTGTCTTCAGAGCAGACACAAGGAGAAGGAACAGATCACTCCAGCTTGTCAGAGAAATAATAAGAAAGGGGAGGAAAGGCCTGGAAAGTAAAAAACCTGACATTTGGTTTGGAAAAGCAGAGTTTCATTAATCTGGGAAGAAAGAATGGGAGACACATCCTAGGAAGGTGGTTGGAGGGAGGAAGACAAGTGGACAGCAATGATCCTACAGAACACACTGCTATTTGCTGTTTAAAAAGGGAAGCATAGGCAAATGCATGGGATGAAATTAAGGACAGAAAGTAGGCAAACACAGCCTCATGAGGGAGATCTATTCAGCTACACAGAAGTTTCTCCAGAAAATGCACTCCTTGGCCATATGGATAAATCACTAGTAAATCTGCAGTACAGAGAAACCCCGCACTGGCAGGAGGAAGAGCGTTTGGCCAAATGACTCTTCAGTCTTTGTTTCTTTCTTGACAGAAGTTAGGATAGGGCACAACTTTGTGTATAAGGCACACCAAGAAGGGCAAGAGGTCTGTGGACTGATTCTCAGTGCCTCTGTTTCCCCACTTGCAAACAGTGGGGAAACATGCCACAAGGGTAATGTAAACTTTAAAAAGAACCAGGAGAGCCTGTAATACAAGATGCTGTAAAAAGTACAGAACGCTGTTGTTAAAATGGGAGAAAATCTAGAGGAGCAAAGACAAGGAGTACCACCCAGGAGCCGAAAGAAAATGAAAGGATGAGGACCTAAAAATCATATGACAAGCCCTACAAGAGCATTGCTGTGTTTGCAGAATTGCCCGAGTAAGCTCTTTAAGAGAAATACACTTACAGTAAGTGATGTTTAACTCATGTGTGAATCACCCCTCTCCCCATTCCCTACTCTTTGTAGAAGGAAAAAAAAAAAAAAGGCACATATTTCTGTATTGCTCTTTGCACAAATAACTCACTCAGAGCTGCGCTGGCTGAACATTCACAACACAAACACTTTCCACTACTGTTGCTCATGGTGACAATTTCTCCTCCAGCATCTAGCTGGAAGTCCTGTTGGGCAGCTATTCTACCAGGACAGGTGAAGGTAAAATCATCCTCATCCTCTACAGCCTACTGCTTGGCATCCTCTACAGTCAGTATTTTTAATTTCATCAGGTTTTTTCCTTCTCTTGCCTACTTCCTGCACAGGTGCTGTCAGCGTACCCACAGATCTTGGTAACCCTGGTAAATACTTGGCTATTACTGGAACAAGAAGGGTACAAATATGTAATTTGATTGACTGCATAGCCGATACTCAAACACCTTCCATACCCAGGTGAACAGAGACAAAACAGTGCCTGTGCCCACAGTGGGTAGGATCTCTAGGATCTCAAGCCTGGAGCCAAAAGACACTTCCACTGCATGAATTACAAATTGCTCTTTAGGGAAAACAAAACAAAACAAAGCAAAAGAACCAAAAAAAAAACCCCACCTCAAACCAGAGAGGCTGGAAACCTTTAACAAGTACTGATGATGCATATCTATCAGAGGTAAAACAATTCAGGGGCAATTACAGATCCCTGGAGGGGAGCAGATAAAAGTGAACAGGAAATAACCAGAGGAATTCCAAAATCCTGCAACTGGGAGCAAGATTTCTACAATGTGCTGTAAGAGGGCCAGCATGCATCAGCACAAGCAGCATCGTTGCATGTAAACCCTCACACATTACTGACAATCTCAGACAATTTAGGGCACATGCTGAAGCACAGTCAAGTGAGCTGGATCCATCAGCAAAAGAAAACAGCAGACTCTGGAAGTGCTGTCAAGGTAGGTGATGTTATGGAGCAGGGTTTGCTTTCACTGAACAGTGACTCACTTTCCCTGGGGTGACTGGACAGCATGGTATGTACAGCCGTGTGTTTAGATGACAATGCCTCTCTCTGTGCCTAACAGATCAACTGTTTGATGGAGCATTTGCTCAGCAGCTCCTGGAACTGTCTCAAGATCATGAAAATTCTGTCTAGTCACACTGCAGCGCTGTTTCAGCCATAATCCAAAGCTAGATTCTCTCTCGAAGTACTCCTGACGCCATTCTCCTTTTCACGAGTAAACAACAAAGAAGTCATTTCGGTTTCTGTAAACATGTTTTTCTTCATGACCTAGCCTGTTTGGTGTGCATTACATGCCGTGCTGGCACAGGCTGGGATGTCTTACAAAAATGCTTTCCACTAATACTGGAATCTTGCTACTCTGAGGGAATGCTGGGTTGCACAAGAGAGGCATCAAGAATCAATTCTGCCTTTCCCCCCACAATTTCAGATAAGAAGAATTGGTTTTATGTTAATTGCACATTCCATTTTTACAAAGCCCTTGGGTGTGAGTCAAAATTTCAAAAGAACTCCTTTCTTCTCCATTTTTTCAGAGAGGGAGAAGAAAATGGTAATATTTAAGTAAAGCAAAATGAGTACTTACTAGGCTGAAGTAGAGAACACTAACTTGTTACACAACAAAGTGGCCACATTCTGTTCTCACTAACTGAAACTAGAATAAATACAGTGCATACCATGAGAGCAAATGAAAGGAGATTTTACACCTTAAATTTTATATAGGTAATAGATCAGTAGATAACTGGCGTGGGAACTTGAAAATAAGCAAAGCAGGAAAACCTTTTGTTCAGCAAATGGGATGGTTTTTGCATCCATAAACTGGCATTATGATTGCTTCCACTGAAGTGTATTTTCTTTCCCCTCTGGTCTTCTTTGGTCCTTACGACTCCTCCACTGGAACCGGCAGAGGATAGCATCCCTGACATGGTTTTGATGAAAACTTTTTGTTAAAATAATTGTTTCATTTTTGCTCTCATTCACCTATTAATGAATACTCCAAAGTTTCTGTCGGGGATCTCTTGTCAGACTATTCTGAAAAGAAACCCTGTTCTTCCTAATATTGCATACAGTACGTACTTCAGACTTGTATGTCTGTTATGATCTGAAAACTGAAATATAGTCAGCACTGCAGCTAGCCTGTCAATCTTCCAAATGATGACACTTCCCTAGATAAATGTAGCATCTAACTCCTTGTCTGTCATCCCTCCTCCTGTGCTCTCATTCACCCGCTTTGTACAGTTTCTTACTAAGTCAGCAAAGCTCACCAAGATGCTGTGGTCTGCAGTAGCATACTGATCAAGAGGACATTTCAGAAAGCACAAGTATACAAATTGTTGCGTACTATGGGCAATGGGTCACAAAAGGAAGCTGAATATAAGGTCCATTGAAAGTCAGTGGGATTCTCGTACTATTCCATTAAAAAAAAAAAAAAAAAAACCACAAACTTTTGATTAATATGGACTTCATCTCATCCTTTATTGAGATTCTTCACGTCCATAATAATTCTGTATCTGGCCTTCCGTGCCAAAACATACCAGGCTGGCTCCAACCTTTTTTGAAAGCTTATCAAAATCTGTGGCTCAACTCAGTAGAGTCTACCCAAAATTTTACACTTAAATTCAGTCCTGAATTCATTCTAATTTAGGAGCATCAGAGTCTTGCATGAGAGTCAGCAGACACACACACGCAACTCCAGATCTTAGGTGGCTGAATCAACCTTTGGGAAGTATCTCTGTCTTTTCATTAACTCCAGAACAAGCCTACAGATTTGGCCTCTCAGCAGAGATGGTTTTCATTTGAAAGTCTAAATTTAGCTGGGATGCCACCAGTAAGATGTCTTAGTCCAGAGGGACCTTATGGTGCGTTTGATACTTCAGCTGGAATAGATCCCTTCTTTTTATCTCCAGAATCACTGGTTTGTTTGTTTTTTTAATTTATAAATACAGGCTACAGTTTTCAAATGCACATTTTACAACCAGACACCTACAAGCATCTAAAACGTAAAGAATTTTGCTTTCCAAGACACTGGCTTGTCATATAAGTGCGTGAATGAAGACAAAGAATGTAACTCCGCTGCATTTTGGTTTGAAACTGCTAGACCCATTCTCATTTCTCACTGCTAAAAGTTGCTTTAGACAAGTGGGAGAGCAGGCAACCCGCTGTATGCAACAGAAGAAGCTGCCTGTGTCTCAGCTGTAGCTACCAGCAGCCTGCGCACAAATGCAGAGCAGTGGGACGGGGCTCAGCAAGTGAAAAATCCCTCTAGTGGGGTGACATTGCAATCGTAAACTGAGCACAAGACTGGACTTGCTCAGGCTGCATCACTGCAGAGGGTACAGTAGAGCTGCTTCCCAGCAACACGCACTCGTGCTCTGTGGCATCCTAATGAAAGGTGTTGCTCTAAGCTTGTGTAACACAACTGCAGGATCCAGCTCGGTTTCACAGTACAAATTCTTGCCTCTTCTTATTTCAAGACTTCACACTGCCTGATGGGAAAGTTTCTCTTGGACACAATGTCAGTTCTTAAATAAAATGGATTTGACTTCTTGTTTTGAAAATGCTCTGAATTCAGAATCTAGGAAACAAAGACCCCTCAAAGCTAACTACAGAGAAGGTTACAGAAAGGCAAGTTTTCTAACAAAGTTCTACCATAGGTAACGGCCCCTCTTCTGCTCACATTGTCCTTATCATCCAAACTCCCACTGCACTTAACCAAACTCCTATCAGCTTCAACAAGAGCAGGATCAAATCACTAGGTTACTACTGTACGTGTATCTTATAACTGGATGCAAGAGCTTTACAACTCAAAGCATTTGACGTTGCTCTGAGATGTCACAGGTATTGTAACTCAGCTCAGCCCCTGGTATCACCTTTCCAGCAGCCACTATCTTATCTATTATCTTTGCTTTTTAGTCTTAAATGAAGTTAACTCCAATCAGACTGCAGCATTTACTCCAAAAGCATCTTATTTCTTGCTGAGCACATTCTTTGGGCCACCAGAGTGCTTCTATGCCAGATGTACAGTTCTGTATACACTAATGGGCTTCATGAATTATAAACCATTATGAAGGAGCAAAACAGTGTCTCAACTGCCCCTTGAAACAGTGAATGAAAACGCAGCAAAAGAAACATCCGCCCACTGGGCTCATGTCCATGCTGTGCTAGAACATCTCACCAAGATCAGCTTGGCACTGCATACAAGAAACAGCTGTAAAATGCTGAAGGAGAAATCCTTGTTTAAAGTGCAATTAGAATGTGCTTTTCTTGCTTAAACAGACTGTGATGTGAAAATAAATATACACAGGAAAGCTCAGATTTACTGCTCTGTTGACTAGACAGGTCTCCTATGGCTTGGATCATGCAGTGACAACCCCTGCCCTCCCCCTAAACTCCTCTCTGTGCTCAGCATCAGCCTATAGATGTGTATCACCCTGTTTCAAAACATCATTATTTTCTCTCTTTTTGTCCTTCAGCATGATGCAGCTCCCTCCTTACAGTCCAATTCCTTTGCTTCCCAACCTGGATGCCACTTGTAGCTCCCCTCAGGAAGGCCACTGAATTCCCTTGAGGCAGATTAAGTTATCCAGGAGACAAAGTCTAGTGCATGGGACATGAATAACCCACAACAAAGGCCCCTGGGCATTTATGTACCCCTGTAGAAGAATTATTGGCTCCTCTTTCATTTATTCAGATAAAAGGGCACCTCTGATTCTCCCCACATTACGCCTGCATCCTAGAGAGTACACGTACATAAACTCTCACACACAGTGAGTCTGATAGATCCAGAGTATGACAAGCTGACCACATGCTCTGCAGTACTTCTCTGAGCATGTCTGATGGCCAGGACGCCTAAATAGCCAACAGCATTCTAGAAAGCCTCAGACAAGTCTCCCCTCTTTCTAGTTGGGCAAATGTCCTGGTAAGGAATAGGGAAAAAGTGGGGATAAAAGCCTGATCTGGAGAAGCCTGGGAAGTATAGTACCTGTACTGCCGCAGGAATGGGACTGCACCACCACCAACACTGCCAAAGGCACTGCTTCTGAAGCAGAAAGGAAGGAGGTGCCCACTTTCCTCCTCACCATCCACAATGGGAAACGCTTTGCTGACTGGCCATTGATGTATGTTTGAGTATTAATTACATCTCAACCCATTTAAAGTGTATAGCAAGCTATGGCCTCATCACAGCACAAGCACAAGTACAGTGAAATAAGCATGCTTGGATCTTCATTTGTATCTCCAGGCTCAGTACTGAGAGAGGCCTTAGAGGTCCACAACTATTGTTTGAGACAGAACAGCCCATTAGTCTCACAAATAAATAAATTAAAAAAAAAAAATTTAAAAAGCCAGTTCTTGAACCCAGAGATGCCAATACTGCCACTGCTTAGCTTTTAATATGAGGCCTCCCTCCACGCTGCCGAGAGGTGACATTCCCTCCTGCACAGCAGGATTACAGCAGAGCCAAGAGCCCACATGTCCCCACAGTGCAGCTTGCTCAGCCACGTCTCAGCACCACCAGCCTAAATTGGTCTGCCTCACTAGTAACTGCATCCTTACTAAACCAGAGAAGAAATTCACAGTCTGACTGCATCCTGCACAGCATGCTCTACATGGGGAATTTTGGTCAGGACTACTTTCATACTAAACAGTCCTAAAGAAAAAAAGGCAAATAAGAAGGTGGTGCCAAGATCAGACTCTCAGATAACTATTCTGTCTGTTCAAATTAAACAGAAGAGGTTTTTGGAGGGAAGGTGATCATCTCATATGCAAATCAAGCTTACAGCTCATTAATAACTGGAAGACCACCTCTTTTCTTTGGGCTAATCTTGTCAGAAACTTACCTCTTTCCTGAAGAAAAGTCCAGTCATATCTGAACAACAAAGAGCAGCCAAAGAGTGGCTTGATAAAGAAAGGCTGAGGTGATTTATGTAAGGATGGAGTATGTCCTGCCATAAAGGGCTTACAAATGAGAAAAGAGTAAGATACACACCAAGCCTCTGGAAACCTCTGTATCAGCTTGAGGAAAACTGCTAGGTAGCACAGAGCAAAGTTGAACTCCTCTGCTGAGAAATCAGTGGCGCCAGTCTTTAGAGGTGATTGCTAAGCCACTTTGAATTCCTTTTTGCCAAGCTCAAAACCATTTAAATCCCAAGAGGTACAGATAATGACAATATTTTCAAAGCTCATCTTGCTGCTGATGTCCACAAATTTCTGCTGCCACCTGCCCTCCACAGCTGCTCAGTACCTTATGAAGAAATCAAGCTCCTCTTCCAGATGTTTTGGTGTGGTTTTAGAAGTCTCAGTTTATTCTACTTTCTTTCAGCACTTGACACCATATTCAGTAATTCATAGCTTAGCTGTAGCTACCTTATTTCTCAATTATTTAAAATATTTCCTCTCTCTTCCCATGCAGTTTCAACCTGAAACAACGTGGTTCCTCACTCAGACTAAAAGAAAATACACGGATCAGGGCGGATGAGGTATGAATGGAACAAGTACACAAAAGCATGCTTAACTGAGTAAAGTACCTATTCAGATGAGTACTTGCTCATCCAAGGCACAATTTTCCCATGTACTCCACCGGTGCCACAAGCCGCACCCATGATTTTCTCACATCTGTGGCTCGTGAACAGGCTCCACTTCCAGTCAGGAGAAAACTGTGACCTCCAAAACCATTCCTTTGTCAAGTACCTAAAACCACTTCTATTGGTAAATAGAAGAAATCTCAGATGGCACATCACCATGCTACAAACTCAATGGAAGAGCGCTTGAGGATAGTGAACAAATCGAAATAGCAAAAAACTGTTTAATGTATCAATGGCTACCTTTTACCAAGAACATAGTTAACACTCAAGCCAAAACGGACGCTGCAGAAACCAAGGGAATGTCAGACACAGGTGGGTAAAGATAAGCAAAAGCAGAGAATGCACCTCAGATTAAGAGATCCCGCAGAGATCTGGAACTTCATCTCAAAAACATAGATAAATAGGAGATGACTAAGCTACATTATGAATGGTATAAAGCTAACCATGGAAGAGTTAATTCTCACCTCCTCACATCATAAGAAAAGGATGTTCAACAAAACTTCAGTAGAAAGAAACTATCCCATAACTACCCTGCTGCAGTATCTCCCTCTCTGAAGCATCCAGGACTCACTGCTGCCTAAGACGGGACTCTGAACTAGATGGACCAGTGGTCCAAATCACTTTGGCAAGCCCTTTGTTTCTGCTATTGTAAGTTATCACTGCTACAAGGAAAGGGCTTTTCTTTTTAACTTTCTGAGTTGTTTTACAATTGTTTTAAGAAAGCAATTGCAAAGCTAACAGGGATAGAGAGCACAGGGCTTCTGTCACCTAGGGAACAGACAATATCCTCCCAGAAGCTGGTGTATAATCATAGCTGTATTAACTGGCATCAGCTAACAGTTAAGCAATAAAACAGTCTCAAAGCTGGAAGAGTCCATTAGAGAGCAATTACTCAGAACAACAGGGAAGGTAATAATTTTCCATATCATACCTTCAAACTTTCAGACACATGGCACTAAAATCCAGTACAGCTCAGCTGTAAATCAACTGTGCATCACAGGACTATTAAATGCTTTCAAACCGTTCAAAAAGTGTTTTCCCACCGCTTGGTACAAATTGAATCAAGATGTATTCACAGCTGTATGAATATCAGAAGGAATAATAATTTATTTTTTCTCCATTTCAAAATCAATTCCTATTGGTATATCTAATTTAATAGATTTTTGGTCCAATTTCACAGAATATGGCTGAAATACAGGAAAGAAAAATAGTTGTTGATGCCTCAAGCAGGCATCTTCAGTCATGAATGGAAGTTTATTGTGCAATTAAAATAAAACTCCAAAAAGATCTTTAAAATAACTTACAATGCTTTTCAGAAAGCTCATAGTGATGAATTTGCTGCTTGTTTACTAAGAAAATCCAGCTTAGATTTAAGATGAAAGTGGTAGAGAAACCAGGTGTTAGGACAAATATCTGAACCTAACGCAGTGCAAAAACAATTTAGTACTCATGTTTTTAATGATACCCACTATTTCCCACTCTATTTTGGCTCCCCTGAAGCAAGATGGCCTTTTAAAATTATCTCATTCTACTCTAAAGATCATGCGATAAAACTCAACTGTGTGTCTGCACCCAGCAAATTGAGTTCAATCCTGTGACAGGTTTCCTTCAGGATAAGAAATGACAAGTTTCCTTCCCTAACATGTCTTTAAATATTGTGCGATCCAACCAGTAAAATAGTACTAAGCAGCACATGGATTATGGACCACGCCACTCACTCTCCTGTAAGGTGCAAAGCAGAGGAGGTGCCAAAGGAAAACATCATGTGGCAGTTTCTGTATAATCAGAATGGGGTAGCTTTTACTGGGGAGGTTAACTATCATATAGTTATGAAACTTACCATCAGAGGATATTGTGAATATTGTGAATACATGTGTTCAAAAAGTGATTAGAAAAAATTGTGATAATAAAACTGGTTGAGGTCTATAAAACAGAACAACATGAGTACTAATTAAAGAAGTCCCTAGGCTGAACACTATTAGTGACTGGGAGAAGATACTCAGGAAGTCTGACTACGTGCTTGCCCCCTTCTTCTGCTCTTACTTCAGCATTTGCTGCCAGCTCCAATAAGATACAGAATATTGGACTTTAATCCAATACAGGTGTTTATATGTCAGAGAGGACCGACCAAAATTATCAGTTTCGTGGAAGAGAGATTAGAAGGTTCCCTGAGATGTTATCTATACAACTCTGCCTCAAATCAGAATAAATTGTATCCAATTCTTCCCCAACAGATGGGTTTCTAAGGTGTTCCTAAATATGGTAAAAGGTGATGACTTCACAAACTCTCTGCCCTTAAATAGGTATAGGTCTCACTTTGATCTACAAGGGGTGATCTAGCTGCATGTGTGGGACAGACACAGCTATGTTATATCATAGTGCTAAGAGCTAGACTTTCTACTGTCTTCCCTCCCCAAGTAAATCCATGCCTATCATCTCATACTAAGTAGCCAGGCATTGCCTCCTATACCTAACAAGTCAAATCTTGTGCCTTGTTACACAAAAATCAGGAAAAATCCCTCTCACCAATTTATTTTAAAATTATTATTATTAAAAGTAATTGTGGGTGGCAGTCATGTTTACTGGCAGAAACATCCTTGAATTCACCTTTCAAATCTAGGGGAAATACTGTAGCACAATGGCACTAAAGGGCTGTGTTGGTTGTAAATCAAGGCTGTGGGTTTCTGAAACCCCACCTCATTTTGCACTGTAACATACGCAGAACAGGCACACAGTCATGTACTGACTCTCACACCAAGGAAGTGGTAAGTTCTAAACCACACTTACATGATCTCAAGCCCTCATCTTGAAGTAAAGCATTACTAATCACTCAGTGTTGTGGAAGACTAACAAGAGGATTTGGTTTGCATCAACCTCAAATCAATCCGGCATCTAAACCTCTACTTTCCAGAAGCCTGAAAGCATCTGAACAATTTTAGGTAAGGCTTATCTTTACCTTTAGTACAGCAAGGAAACAAAATTCTGAACCCAGACTCCAGAGTTTTTCTTAAAAACGTATTCCTGAGACATCCATCTAGAAGAGAAAAAGAACAGGACTTCCATACAAACAGCTTTACAGTCTCCTTTTAAACAAAGGCCTAAACCCCTACGTTACCAAGATATACCATAAATACAGATTTGAGGCCTCTTTATCATAGAATAATGTAATGCAAAAAGAAAATGCCAAGTTGAAATTTTCTGCTGGAAAATAATCCTGTCAAGTACAGCTGGGAAAAAAATACATTATTTGTTTGCAATCAGTACGGTTTATTTTCAACTTCAACAATGTCACCATATGATCGATCATTGTAGGATCACAGGTATTAATCATGTAAGTCATGACTGAGGTACTAGCTAAAACTGAGCTTTTACCACCTGCACCATACACATAATCATCCCATGGCTGATGATATTACATTACAGTTAGTAAGGACGTGTGCAATTCTCTTTTGATAAAGGGTCATTTGACACAAGCTCCTCATGGACTTCCAGACCTCTACTCTACTCCCCAAAATATTTCTTTAAAAGGGGCCAGGGTTATTTATGTCAAAGACAGGGGCAAACCTGTGCCCCTGTAGGGGACTGAATGTGTATGGACCAAATTCTCTCATGCTGCGTGTCTCAACTTCAGTGAGTTATATCAGCAGAGAACATGCCCTTTGCTCAAAGGATGCGCTCTTTTCCTTTGGTTCTCAGACATTTTGCATTTTTCCATGATAACTCTGAGCAACTCATGTCCTCCATTTCCTTCTTATATATTCCTTGAAATTACCTTGTACCTATGTCATTTTCCCACATAGCTGTACAGACAGTCATCTCAAGGTAACACTTCTAGCCAATATACAGTTAATAGGATCTAATCTATTTTTGTATGAAGTACATAAAACAAATCCATCTCTCATTACTCTTTTTTTATTATTCATAATTTTACTTGTTTTTAATTATATTTTTGAAATGACACGTCAATATTTTTTAAACTTTTTTTCCTGAATCTGCATTTTCAAAAGGTACTTAACATGCAGATTAGATTGTGCCTTTTGATAGTAAGTTTTCTAGCTGTCGCATTGCTTTGATTATTTCTAACATCTGGGATCAGCATGCGCCATTTCAAGGCATGAAAAAGTTCCTACAATAGAATAGTCAGTTCTTAGTAAGAATTCTGCAGCTTGCACTATTGATACTATGTACCTCAAGAAAGTCAAAGTGCACTGAAAGCACTCCACAAGGACATTTCTTCCTGGCTTTTCTCTAATTCCAAGCTCCGAACACTTGAGCAGTCAGCCAACAAAGCCTTCTAGCATCAGCTCCTAAATAGGCATGTTAGGTGCCTAAGCATTTTTCTTACAGCTAACCCTCAGAATCTGCCTGCTTTGAATGAGCAGTGCTGCAAGAGGTCCTGACATCTTTCTTTTAAGGCACACAATTTGCCACGGGTTCCTATGTGAAATAGCGGGGTAAGGGAGGGGGAAGAGACAGCTTGAGTAGGAAAGTTGATAAACCATTTTTTCTATT